>JAFBJR010000313.1:732683-987435 GCA_016785285.1 Brachirus orientalis
ATATATATATATATATATATATTAGCGAACAATAACAAACCTTATTTTTGTGACACCAAACAAATGGAGGGGAAAAGGCACTCAGTTTTAAATGTCAATGTAAAGGAGGGACACGGCTTGAATGCTCTAATAAGGAAGAATAACACCATTCATTTGGTACGACTGGGTATCACTGCTGATGGCATGAACTGAGTCGGATTCGGTTTCACAAGGTCCCTATTCAATTAAATTTGATTCCATATTTATTCATTTAGAGATGTTTCCAAAAGAATTGTGCTTGGTTATGGAATGGATTTTCTCAGAACTGCTACAAAGTTACAAGTTGTCCGGCACAAGTTGTCTGCTACAAGTTGTCCGGCAGAGGGCGCTGTGGGCAGAGCTTGACCTGCTCGTACTGTTTTCACGACAAGCTACACAATTTAGCTTGAAATCCTTACGTCATAACAGTCAACAATGAATAAAGTCAAATTTGCAGCTCCACTACAGACAATGGCAACTATTGACATGTATCAAAGCACTGCCCCTCAAAACACTCAGTTATTGCTCGCTTTTCCACACGTAGCTTTAATTTTGTTACTGAAATGATAAAAGCCATTGCAGTGAACTTTATTTTATTTATTATTTATTGTAAAAGTAACAACACTACATGGCAAATGGGATCTCCATGTGCAAATAAAATATCTGGTGTTCTTAAAAGAAAATATTTTAACACCAAAAGGACTGGCACTGAAAAAAGCTATGAAAATCTTTTATTGAGATACAATATTATCTCAAATCCCTACAGTGTTTTCCACATTACAATGAAATGAGTCAGAAACAGCCGCTGCCTGGAGAATTTTATGATCGATAGAGAATCCAATGGTCTTGTTTTGGAAAACAAGTGACAATTATATAAAATATAGTTTCACAAAAAATCAATGTAATTTTCCAAAGACAAACTGCAGAGCAGCATATATCACTGTTATATTACTGCGAGAGTAAACATAACATTTTTAGTTGTAATGGACAATGTTTTGTCTCAAACTTGTCATTTATAATATTAAAGCTGATTGCACAGTGTAATGGTGAGAGAAAAACAAAACCATTTGCGTTTTTATATTTGAGCTTTCGCAGAATAAATGACAGCATAAATAAACTATGTTGAATGAAGAGTTTATCCAAGAGTCGGATGAAGAGTTTACTCGATATCTATTGTGTTTTTCACACATGACTACTTATTATGATACAACACGACGCCAAATCAAATTATCTGTGTCCTTACCAACTGCTGAGTCTTTACGTTAATGACCAAACAGAAACTGCTAAGTACCAGAAAGTTGCCTGTTCAAGTTTCAATTTGATCATGTAAAATGATGACACATTTAGAAGCAGAAATGGAAACAGCTTTCTTCTGTTTTTACTCCATTAAAATAAGTAAAATATATGACCTGCAGCTCTGCGAGAGCAATTTCTGCAGATATTTTGCTGAAAGCAAAAATAAAATGTGATTCTCTTATAAGAACAGGACAGTCAGGCCCTGAAGGAAGGATTCTGGCTAAAAAGAAAAGGTCATCTGGGAGTATAGAGCAGCGGGATGCCTTAAAGGTTACCTCCATCGAGCACCATCAAATATTAATGACATCGGAGCCTGTTACAGGACCCCCTGGCTCACAAACACGTCCATTTAGCAAAGGGGGTGTTTTAAGAAGCCACTAGCTCTGTGATGCAACGCTCTGTCGTCCTGCTTGAGCATGAGCCTTTCTGTAAGACCCTCACTCTGCCTGTCTGATGTCGGCTTTATCCTTCTGAGCATTGTGAGGCAGCGTACCTGGATTTCCTTGAAAGGTCACCAGCAGGTGGAGTGTGACGTCTTGCCCTTATATTTCCAGTATTTTGTATTAACTTATCGATCCAGTAATGTCAGCAAGGGAGACATAAAGGTTACAGCCGAACTTGCTGTCTCCACAACTCTGCCTGATTTAACTATGCAGCCAATACGGAGACATTATGGCAGTGGGAAAAAAAGCAGCCAAAACAAATATTTAACTGGGAAAATATTCCCATAAATAAGTCCAACTTTATTGTATTTCCTATAATTGAATATTGGCAGCACACGTATGGGAAATAAACTAAAATGGTGCAACTGTTTCTCCCGTCTGATATATTCGACGCTGTCTTTTTGAAACAATGTTCCCACGCAACAATCCTGCATGTGAAATGTACCAAAAAAAAAAATGCTGGCTCAGAGGTGGAGTGGTTAAGGTTTGATGTGGGATTTAAGACAGGAGATATCCACCAAGCAGTTGACCACAGTAGAAGACCAGTAGATCAACAATATATACTGTAAAATTGCTGATTGTCATGATGGACTTTAGAGAATGTATAGTAAACACTGCAAAGATCAAAATATGTGTTCATCTTTACCCGACTTGTCTGTACCAAATCTGTTCCTGACTTCTTGTGACTTTAGATAAGGGTTTTCCTCTGATTTATTACAGTAAAGCAGCAAGGCAGTTACAGGTGTTGGCCAGATGTTGGTGCAGAATGCTAGGTTTATTTTTTTATATATATATTACTGTCTCTGTGTTATTGATATCATTGGTTTTGGCACCAGCAATCTGTTTTTTATTAATGGGATTTTTTTTTCCAGGCAAAGAAAGATCATACAAATCTGTCAACCCAAACAAAAAGTGAATTTGTATACAGTGAAAGCCAGCAACATTAAAATTTCTTCTTTTTTTTTTTTTTTTTTTGTAATTTATGACAGCTGCTCCATCTTCAGTCATCAACAGCTTAATCCTTTCACACAGACACTGTACATCCAATCCATTGATAAACTCCATACATGTTCACATTTGTTCCCAATCTTGCTAACTTCTTTATATTTCTCTATTATTTCACTCATTTTTGGTATATTTTCTACAAGTTCTCACATTTTGAGTTGAACTACTGTATATTTTGTTTGATTGCTGAAACATCTGAATGTAGTGCAGGTTGCTGATCTTTTTTTTTTTTTCCCCTTTGCATTGAAAGACGCACATCAAGCACAGCTCTTTTGTCGTAACGTGTACACAAAAGGATGAATTTTATAGGTCTAGTTTGTTTTTAAGCTGTCATGGGCAGGATCAGAAATTTTCTGACTCGGTCATTACATACTAACATTTGGGATTGATGCTGTCTGTTCCGAGCTGATCCACCAGATGGACAGACTTGCCCACTTAAAGTAGAACTGTGTAGTATGCAGTGTTTTTAACATAATTTAACAGCTTCCTAGTCATTGATGGTTAAATGGCTTGTTGCAGGGAGACTGGGGGCTGTCTCCACTCTCACTACTGTCTGTTAGCAGAAAACTAACCTTGCACGAGGGCTGCCTCAGACTTTTCAAACATTTTATACCAAATACCACCTGAGAAAAATATTGAGCTCTTAAAGTAACACCATTATCACCATTATGTTAAAATACAGTGGTGTAAATAGGCTGAGCAAAGTTGCCTACAGACTTTTCATAGGAAGTAGATTTATTCCCAATAAGATAATCTGCTCTCTCATCATCCTCTTCTTCCTCACATATACTTCAGACACTTTGAATAGTGAAATTTAGATTAAGGGGCCGTAGTGACACAGAAAATGATGAGAACCTAGTCGTAGCTTTGCCTGGTTTCTTTTTGGTCACAATTTTGACAAAATGTTCTACTACTGCTCCTTTGACTGGTTCAGCTTTTATTTTATTTTTGTTTTTTTTTCTTTATCTTGAGTCCACATAATATGGATTTCACATTAAAATGTTGACGACTCAGCTCATTAAGTTTTATTTTCACCACTGAAAGTAACATAAGCTCGTCCAAAATGCTGTTGCCGGCGTCTAAACAGGCAGCTCACAGGCATAAGCATTTTTCCCTCCATTGACACCCACTGTGCTACAGAGTTATCTTTAAAGTGTCTTCATCATCTTGCTCCATCTCTTTGACTTGCCTGAGCCCTATGCTCATCCCCCGGACCTCAAGGTTGGTGGATCACCTGCTTGGTTGCCCCTGAAAATGAGGATGAAGCTCAGGTACAATTAGACCGTCATATTGTGGAACATGTTGCCGCTGCATGTTGGACCGCTCTCTTCACTCGCTGTTGTCGTCGCCGTCGTAAATCTTTTTAAAAAAGCATCTCTTGTCCTTCAACGCAGTATGAGTATCTTACTTTTTTTATGTATTGCATTACTACTGTACAGCACTTTGGTCAACTTTCTTTCTTTAAACGTGCTTTATGAATAAATTGGATGAACACTCTTGCTGCTATAAAACTTAATCTGAAAGTCCTAGTCCTCTCTCACATCTCAGATGCTGTAAAGTTATTTTAAAATTATTGATCAAAAATGACCAAAGAAAAGTTGCCTGACCTTTTTAAGATTTTAAAGAAAAAGCATTTGAGTTTCTGAAACCACACTTTTTTTTTTTTTGTCAAAAATTTGCTATTATCTGCCAGAGACACACAAACTAAAATTGCACCTCACATCACATGTCCCTCCAGGCTGCAAGCCACTGGGAAGAACCCTGTCGACCATAACTGTCCTGTACTTGCCCACATCTACCCTCAGCTTTGATCGGCTGCTTAATAATAGATGGTCAGCCAGTCAAGTCTTGCTCTAGCATCGATGAGAGGCTTCACGGCCTCTACTTACTGCACACAGGCTTTCCTGCTCAAGGCTCCTCATGCTACTCTCCTGTTTGTAAGAGTTTCTGCTTCGGTGTAGCTGGTGAGCCGGAGGTTCCAGCAGCCACAGACTCCATCAGGGAGGGGAAATGCTTTGGTTCATTTCCATGTGTGGCGAATGAACCGAGAAAAATAACCACAAGGAATTGCTTTATGTAATCTTTTATGTCTGAGTCTGCATCCTCAATTTATGAGGCTGTAAACAGTATGCGCATATTTCATCACTGCGAGGCGAGTATGTCTGTGTGTGTTTGTGTGTAGGTGGGGTTATATTGATATTTGTGTATGCGTGTGCTGGAGGAGGGAGGGGGAGAAAGATTTGCAACAGCACCACAATATTAGAGTGTGAATAATGCATATAATCTACCTTTTCAGTGTGGAAATAAGAGTAGCCCATTAAAAAGCTCCATACTGACGCTGATGATAAGCATCGGAATTGTTGACAGTCCTCCACAGCAGCATGAGTGCTTTCTGAGTATTTAGATGAAGCTGTTTAGCTGCAGTTGAACATGTAGTGAATGACTTGCAGTTCTCTAACGGCAGCTGCAGGCCAAGTGCAGTTTGGGAAGACATCATGGCTTTGTAAAACTTATAGCCTTTAATTGAAAACATTCATCCAAGCAAAGCAAAGGAAAGAAGGAGGAAAGAAACAAAAGAGGAAGCTGTTGTCGCTGGACCATGTGGCACACAGTAAAAAAAGTGGTGAGCTCAGCATTTGCAGATCAGGGACTTCTAAACTTATTATTAACTAAGTTTAGTTGAAAGCAGAGTCTTTGTAATTATTAATTTTAAAAGAAATAAGAGAATCCAGGTGAAATGCATTTCTCAGTTGCCTTCAGGTACCAACATGAATATCTGTGTAGAGTAAAAACTTGTATGAATTATTTGTATGTATATATGTGTGTGTGTGTGTAACAGACACAGTGGTCTGTATGTAAAGCAGGTTTTAATACGATCATGGTTACATTTGAGTGAACTCATGACAAACGACAGACAGAAAGGTCACCTGCACCCAGGCTCCTATTGGATGATAACCATCTGTCAGTCACAGCCTGTGCTTTATAATACATAATATACATAACTGAAATAATTTGGTAATGCAAAGAAACCTGTAACTAATGAATGAGACCATTAACTCCTCACCAAAAGATTTACTGATGTTACAAATAAAGTGAATTATCAGCTTATTTTACCATAGATTTACAGTCGGATAAAGCCGCTTTTGCAACCAGCAGAGTCACCCCCCGGTGGCTATTCTAAATTTTCTTTCTTCTTTTGTTATCTTCACTTGACTACGTCCGCTTTTTATGTAAAGTCTGTCATTGTCGCTAGATGTACTGTATTAGCATTTTTTTCTGTCAGTCTTTGATTGAACTGTGCAGCATTTAAGTTTGGTTAAAACTAAACACTAACAGCAATCTCAATTCCAAACATTGCATGCAGTTGCCAAATTTTCCAAAATACATAAAAGGCAGCTCATGGTCGAGTGGAATGGAAATGAGTTGCCAGTTCAAATCCTGATACAGGTCAAGGGCTTGAGTGCCCCTGAACATGGACCTCAACCACTGTTGCTCCCTGGGGCATAGATAAGTGCTGCCCACTGCTCCTGAACCTAGTTTTGTGTGTTCACTACTGGTGTTCACTAATAGAATGAATTAAATGCAGAGGTCAAATTCACTATCACTACTTCGTGTATATGCAAAAAAACAAAAACAAAAAAACAAAAAAAAAAAAAAATTCTAAAGAAGAATCTGCACATCTATGGAAAAATTATCATATGAGTAAAGAAGACATCATGTACCTTTTTTACTCTTTCAGTTGTCTGTTTCCAGACCCAATTTGTTTTCTTCTCCACTGGTCGAGATGTTTTTGAGACTGGTAGTGAGGCTTTTTTACATTCAGCTTTTTACATTCAGAAATTCTGAGGCATAATAGCAGCTACATGTTCTCTGTCATGTGTTGCTGTAGCCTGTAAATGAAAATTAATTTATGTCTAAACTGGATGCACCAAAGTTATCAGTGAAGCCAGTATTTCAAATTAATGTTTTGTTTTTTTTTTTCTTTTAAAAAATCTCAGACATATCGATTGTTTTTATGAATCAACATTCATAAAATAAAATTATTGCTTTAATCATATACTTGGTCTAAATGTAGCAATGTGTCATTCTTTGATTTCTCTAAAGCATGTGGTTGTTCCTCTTTTTTCCAACAAACTGAACTAAATGGATCAAACACGGCTGAGAAGTCAAACTCCCTGAAGATTCACAGCAGCCACTTGGAACACTTGAGCTTCGAGTTTGCACATCCATGTGTGTGCATTTACTTTAATAGTAAGGAGTTCATTTTGCACACATGCTGGATATCAATATGTGAGCGTTGACTGCAGAAGTTAGTGGAGGAAAGCACTGGCATATCGATGAATGAGTTAAGGTGAAGTTGCACCATGGGAAAATGGGAGCCACATTATGTTTGCATGGGAATCGATACTGCTACAAACGTCGAGGTCATTCTAGTGGGTGGAATCCTGGATGAAGATGGATAAAGAGAGAGAGAGAGCGCATGACATTATGTATTTATCGCAGGTAAAAGAAGGCCTGAACGCTTTGCGATGTGATAAAACTAACTTTAAAGGTATTAAAACCACACCGTCTGCCTGCTGAGTTGGATGCCACAACAGCAAAGCGGGAGAGGAAAGAATGTTATTGCAGCACATACAGGCATGGGAGAAGGCTGTGAATAAGTGCCATCACATTTTTCTCAACAAATTTCAGAGGCAACATCAGCGTCTAAGTGCCAGAAACATCAACAACAACCTTTTGTGGCTTTTAGAAAAAATGGTTCAGTAACTTTAACTAACATCGGTGTTGCCATAAGAAACTAAAGTCCTCATGTTTATATGCTTTCACTCACATACAAACACAAAGTTTGCACATTCATTTGGACAGCTTAAAAAAGACCTTAACCACAACCAGTTCATACCTAACCTTAACCTTACCACAATTCAAATCTAACATTGAAAGTGTGTGTTATATGAAAACACTTTAGCGCAGACTAGATGTAAAGCATTACTGTATTTTCAAACATACTATGACGTTTATAAACTCTTTATTCAATTTGACAGTATTAGAGGCGATCGTTGTAGGTTAAGTTTCCCTCAAGATTCCCCTTAACTGCCATCCGCGACACTGTTAATCTGGATGCCAACTACAGACTCCCAACACTGAATAACTTAAATATCTTGTTCATTTTACGTTGCAATGTTTTAAGTGTTCTTTGGAGTAAAAGGAAAGTTTGTCACAAAGTTGAAGATGACACAATATTGCAGCTCCGGAAACTCGTGAAAAGCTTGCAGGAGTATTGTAGGATCAAATATATTCAGTCTGTCAGGTTCTGTGATATACTGTGTTGTTTAATCCCTGTGGATTTAAAGTGGGCAGTGAACTTAATCGTGAAAACTGGTGCCGTTTTTTCCAGCCAACATGGTGGAGTGAGCAAGTGAGCCGAGTCACGTGACATCCTCTATTCACGACTTGACATTTTCTGACACATTGCCTGAATGCACTGACCATGTGATTGACTGATAAGACATTTGCATTAATGTACAGTTGAGCAGGTGTACATAAAGAAGGTTGTCTATTAGTGAATATTCCCAGGCTGCCAGAAACGTGAATGTCAGCAAAACATATTATTGAAACATCAGCTGGAAACTATTCCTATTCAAAAAGGGACAAGGCAATACTGCCAGACAAAGTTTCCTCCCACCACACCAGAAACTGGTTGTACTTTCTCAGCATCAGCTAAATGGAAGCCACCAGGTAGAGTTGAAAGCTTTCACAGAACACAAAGCTGGAACAGCTTCTTCTTCTTCTTCCCACAGCTTCACAGCTCTCTGTGGCTCACTGTTTAGAGCAGAGGCTTCCAGTTTTTTTTTTTTCACCACAAACAAGGCTCTGCTTCAAAATCTAACTTTTCCCTTCGTTGTTGCTGGAGTTTCTGCTGCTCTTCTTACATCCTGCAAATCCCCGTGTTCTCTCTCTGTGCCTCAAATCAGCTGCTGAGCATGAAGGGAAAAAAAAAACATTCAGTTAGAGGAACGATGGGTGACAAATGATGTCCCGTATGATGAGCAGTGGCAAGAAAAGGTGCAACACAAATATTACCTTTTTTAATGTGAAAATAGACAAAATAAAGCCCTATGAACTGTTCAATCTGAATCATTTTGTTTCATTCGCTGTGATTGAATAAACAGATTCTGTGACACCCTTTTAACGTGTTGTGTTCCCTCTTATTATCTTATTTGTTAAAATTAATTTTAAGCTCATCCTAGCAACAGGGCATTATAACAATTCATTACATGCAATTTTCTGTGGTTCCCCTTTTTTTTTTTTTTAATAGAATCTACACTGGCTCCTTTTTCTTTGCAGATTCTTTTCTTTGTGATTTGTGTGTGAATGTGGAGCTTCCATGCTATAAAAGGCCCCCATGGGGACAAATAAAGTTGTATTGTCTTGATGGATAGCATCAAATAATAACAATTTTATTTGTATATAACATTTCATTAGAAAGAAATCCAATGTGCTTTGCAACACAAGAAAGAGGATGTATTGTAGCAAAAATAGTTTGCTGGGTTTCTTAGTTTATTGCACAAAACACAATAAATTACCTGCCTGTCAATCTTCCAATTGATGAAAAAGATTAAGTGTAACAAAACTAAATTAATCAATACAACAAAACAAATCTTTAAACAGGGAGTCCTTGCTTTAAGATGGTCACCATCTTACGCAAATGGACCAACAGGTATAGCTTTTATTTCATTTCTGCTTTTTCAGTAGATGTTTACGATGCAAACAAAGTAAATGGCATCTTTTCCGCTGAGTGAAGGCCACCATTGTTCCCTGACACACTTGGGAAAAGGCAGCAGTGAACAGCAAAGTCCTCCATTTGTTACAGTCTACAAAGAGTGTGTGTCTCTTTAACGCACATCATGTCACTCTCCTGTCATTTCCCTACTGTCTTACAACTTTGAGAAGCAAGCAGACACTTGTGAGTCCAGCGCTGTCCAGCTAAGTGAAGGCCAGTTGAAGAGGGAATGTATTATTAGGTGATTCGATCTGTGGCAACAGCAGGAATAGCAATTTTTTTTTTCAGAAATGGGTGTGTAAGGACACACATTGATACATTTTACTATTATTAGTTTTATTTATTTCAGGAACCTCATTATACAGAAAATCAGTGTCTGTAACCTGTGACACGAACATACAGTATTGCAGAACTCACCCTCAGTGTCTCAGAGCAGGCTTTCAGGGGAGCTCAGCCAAACTCTCCTTCTCTCGCCTGTAAATGGAACAAGGGGGTTGTTAATTCTTTCACACGTTATGCTTCAATCTGCTGAACTATGGTAATAATGTATGAAAGTGTGTGTTTTGGATGTTTTCTGTTCATAATGTCTCTTGAACACAATGAATCCTGGGAAAGGCTCAATAGGAAAGCATTCATACATTGAATGAAACAATATATATAATTTTTTTTTTAAATAATAGTTTAAAAGCAATCTGCCATGGAAGCATTCTCTGGACTGCTACACATCTCAGGACTTGCAAAATGTTTTTTGTTGAGAAAAGGAATATTCTGCCACTATGTCCCCATTGATTAATTCAATTGTGTAGTTCTAATCCTCCATGAACACAATTTAAGGCTCTCCATGGTCACTGTTGTGTTGCTTTTGGTTTTCATGGCATCAGTTATATATACTGAGTTGCTTTTCTGTGTGTACGGATTGCAGTTGAAGCTTAAAATGAAATTAGGGGAGTGGATCATCTCTGCAGATTTATATTCACACATTTGTGGATAAGGACCTCCAGGGTGCACCGGCTAGCTAACTGACAAAAACAACCACTTAGACAATTTGAAATGGTGCTAATTGTGATGTGAAAGACAATGAGGTGTGACAGAAAGGGAGGCACATGGAGAAAGTCGAGAGATCCGGTGCGATCAAGGATCAGCTTGAATTACATTTTCCTTTATTGCCTCTGATTTCATCTTGCAGAAACAATATGTCATCTTCCTCCTGTTCCATACGCCTGGCCATCTGTTGTTTTTCCTCTATTGCAGCTCTTCGTTCTTATGCCCGGCCAAGATTGTCAGACTGTTCCTCAATTTCTACAGGGATGGGACCAAAAAAAAATCAAATGAACAAAAGACCTATTCCTACACAGATACATTTTGTCTGAGACCAGAATGGAATAAGTCAATTTTGCAGTTCTCACAGAAAATGTAATGGCACTTCAAAAAGGAAAATAAATCAGAAGAAACTGGCCAACTTTGGCTCTGAGTTGGAAGTGGGCATGGAGGTAGATAGAGCTGCATATCTTTTCCTTCTCAGACCTTTTGATATACTTTAATACATGTTAATAGAATACAGAGTGCTTAGGGTAAAGTTTAGAATCACTAATTGCAGAGCTCATTTGCAGGTATCCTCAAGGGACTTCCTGGATTCCAATACCTTGACGCATTCCCTGGAGGGCTCACACGAGGAAGAATGAGAATCCTAAGAGAATGCAAATTGACTGGAAGGATTTGCTGCCAAGACGACATGCAGATGGCTGTGTCAAGCTGGCAAAGGATGGATGGTGGGGAGGGTGGCGGCGGCGGCACGTGGCTGCGTTTGGCACAGATGGCAGGAAGAGCATTCATCCCCACAACACCACAACCGCCTTCATCACGAACAACAACTCCCACCTCCCCCTCCCCCATTCATTTGGTTTATCTCACCACCCAGCATCCGGCAAAACAATAGCATAAGTTGGGGAAAATCCAGCCCGTGTTTTCCCGCAGTGCAGGAGCCACTCAGCTTGTGCTATATGAATGTCAACGACTGAAGGTCAGTTGGGTTATGCAGGAATTGGTCCCGGGTAAGTGAGGTATAGTGGCGAGTTGCAGTAAATGCTGTAAACGAGAGGTTTTGTTGACGAGCTGGAAACCTTCCTCCTGCGGTGCTGCCCTCTCCTGAATGAATTGATGAAGTCGTACACATGGAGCTCCCCAGTGGCGGCCACTTTTAACGGCTCATCTCAATCCTGCTGGCATTAGTGGGCGTAATGACTGTAATTACAGAGCAGCTTGTCTGGTCTTCAATCACAGACATTTTAAAAGAAAGCCGCAGTGTTGTAATAACCAAGTTTTTTTTTAAGGCACAAAAGGCAGGAGACACATTAGCAGTTTTTGCCGTCTGAATGCGTCCTGCACAGAAATTTGTATCTGTGAATGGATTAGAAATGCTTCAGATGGCTGACTTATACACAAGGGAATATGTGATGTGCAAAATGTATGTATAGTAATGCTCTTAAGGGCAATTATGAGACAATACATACTTCACTGAAGTGCCTTCTTTTTATGCTGTTTCATCCTTGTAGTCCTAACTGTGTAACACTTAAGGTCTTAGTATGAAGGACTTAGTGAGATTATTAGCATAATTGAAGTATAATGTGCATAAATGTGTTTTAAACCAACTTAAAAATAAAGAATAATGGGTTTTCATGAACTGGTATAATCTTGCCATGTAAGTTTCAACAGCTCCAACCAACTCCAAACCAGAACTGGGCCCAGTGTTGTGAATGTAATCAGTGCTGAATTTGTGTTTGGCTGGCACTAACTCGCATTTGTTTAGTTTTTCCTCTTTACATACATTTAGAAAAAAAATAAATAAATGTGGCACTAGTCAGCCAGACCCAAAACTGACAGAAGGCTTTGAGTTAAACCAGATTCAGACAAATATTTTGAAATTACGCTATGGTTCTTGTCCGGTGTCCAAACAGTAAGGGGTGTGGACGTTGGTTTGAATATGCAACTTCACCACTAGATGTCACTGAACTACACTGGCCCCTTAAAAGACAGCTACTCAAAACAGACAAGCTTAAAGGTCTTTTTATGTGTTTTAAAAAGACACAGAGGCCTTCACATACCAGAAACAAAATCAAGCAATCTTTTTTTTTTATTTGCATAGTAAGCACTGGCCTACAGTACAGTAAGGTTATGAAAATGTTTTTAATTCAAAGCAGTTATACATTTTTGAAAACATACAGTATGTTACATTTGTACCAGTTAACCCCTTTTACCCTATAAAGCTGCACAAAGCTGGTGATTATTGATGATGTTATTCTGACTTCTTGGTCTTTGAATGATACATCCTGAAAACTGGCGCAGGCTTTTTTCATTATACAGTTCTAGCACTACAAAGCTTGGCTCGACTGTTTTTTTAGTACCTGCTTTGGTGAGGTTCCAAGTGAGCTAAGCCGGTACTAAAAACATGATGTCAACAGACTGCCGGCCACTAATTGGCAGAGATTGTCGTCACTGGAAGAGTCATGAGCACAAACATGCAACTGAAGAATCAAGAAATAGCAATTTTTAAAAACTGGCTATTCTTTTTGTGTTTGGTTCATGAATATAACATCACGGCGGTTTCACAGAACCTTGCTAATGCTGACCCTGTCCAGATTGAGGAAGAAAATTACACACCTAATGCCCAGGTTCAGACCTGCTTAAATGAGCGTTTGTGTGTACTCTATAGAGCAGCAGTGCAAGGGTGGGTGGGGACAGAGTAGTGGATTTTACTCCTGACACTTTTAGTAATCCTGCTCTTTGTGTTTTCAGTCATGTTCCGTCAACCTTTTACAAGCATAATGCTGCTGTTGCCCACATCTGTCTTGATATAAGATGAATCACTTCCTGTCTGCAGTGCAGGTATGTTGCTGGGCAATACAAGCTCCTGGTGAATTGATAGGTTAAAAATGCACTGTGTGAATTCATTTGAAAATTTGTTCATATTTAAAATGATGCTCACCAGTTTTAAGAACAAAGCTACTGTACTGTTCAAGACCCTAATACCTGTGAATAATCACATCCAGAGATGGATGGAGAAAATGAGAACTTATACAGAGATGCAGTATTATTATAACAACACTGTGGCTACAGCTATGTATTTGAAGATATGAAGAAGCAGCCGGTGGGAAACATGACTCATACTCCCTCTCATATTTTATACACAGAAACAGAGAAAACACCGCTCGGCGGTCTCATCCCTCCTGCGTCGGCAATATTTGTTTCCCATCGCAACAAATCTCATTAGAGTGGAGGCTCATTGTGAGGAAATTTCGACCAACGAGAGGCACCTGCAAACTGCCCTAATGTAGCAAGTTATTAAAGTTAAACTCCAACCCTGTAGGACATGCATGTGCTCTGTGGCTTAGCAGCAGTTACAGTGGGAGAAGATGGAATTTCAACTCGGTGTGCTTTGTTTGAAGTAGCTCTGTGGTGCATTTAGTCGAGATTGGCAAAGTAAAAACTGCAAGCATCGCTTTGTGAAGACGCCCTCACACAGTTACGTGGTGTGTTTAATAGTAGTCACTGTGGTTAAAGGCTTCAAATGCCCTGTCTTTGGCTCCTGTTCCAAATAAGACAGTATCACCAGCAGGTAATGCAGGCTTCCACATGCCACTGTCTGCCACATCACGATCTCTTCCACTTCTCGCTCGTCTGTGGGTTTGTGTTTGTTCCTTGGGTGCAGTCAACGCTAAATATTGACCCAGTAAAGGAAAGTGAATCCCTTTTTTTTTTTTATCTCTTGATGACATTTCACCCATGAACCGGCTTAGTGAATCTAAATCCTATTCTATGACGATGGCAGAGCAGCAGTGACAGTATTTGATGACATGTGGAAAGTGGAAGTGGGGTCCACCTGGGATTTCCTGGGTCGGACCGTGGACTTTTTTGCTTGGCTGACGTTAATGTGGCTACTTGTTATACAAAACAGCAGCTTATTTCTTGTTACAAAAGGTTGTTTTTAGAGTTAGGGTTTTGAAAGGACCTGGCCATGTAGAATAAATGTCTGCAACAGGCAGTGATAGTTGACTCTCCCTGCTGCTCTCAGGTGCAGAGAGAAACACCTGGAACTGGACTGAAATGACTGTTTGGTATGTTTAAACATTCTCACCGGTGCAGAGTCATAGACTGATTTATTTTGTACTTACCTAAAAGAATAACAAATCACTTTTCCCAGACAAGCTTGTTTGATGAAAAGGAGATAAATCCATTTATCGGAGAGGAAACTTGACTCCACTTCCTCAAAGTTATGTTTTTAACCTTGGGGAAGTCTAGCTCTTCACCAATCATAGGACAGTTCTGACACAGAGAGGGCAGGTCCTACTGGCTGTTCTACTAAGCAGCCGTGCATGCACGCATACAGCATTGTTAACAAGGGTCTTCCCTTGAAATATATTTGCTACTTTATCTTGACAGTAGACGAGTCCTTTCTGAAGTGCGTTCTAAAGGGTCGATACTCACTCCCTCCACCAAAGAGAAAATCTGCAATATTTTTATCACAGCCTACAGGAGTTTCTTTATTGCTGCGTCCATCATTCAGTTTCATGCGTTATTTTGTATCATTGCTGTTATGAAATCCTCTGTTAAGATTTACCCAAATGATGCAAACTTACTAAACTTACTAATCTACGAGCGAAAAACGTACATTTTCATAGACTTTAGGGATTTACTGTACATTGTCCATTAAGAAAGAGAATCCTAAAAAGGATGTTGATTTTTATTTGCCGAGCCTTTTTTTAAAGTCCATTATTCCTTGTGTCTCTATTTATAATGATGTTTTAGAAAAGAATAGATCTTCATTTATTGTATTCATTGCAACACACAATTGTACAGTGCAACAAATGAGGTTTATTTTTACTGACGGTGAGTCTCTGGTTTCCATTTGCTTTCTGGCTCGTTCCAAACAGCACCGTCAATGTGGCGGTACCATCAAGAAGTTGTATGTTGTGACATTTGTGATGAGCAGTCCTCGGGCTGAAAATGATGCATTTATGAAGTAATCACTTATAAAAACTGGTAATATCTTCACCTTTTCTGCACATTAATCATGTCAGCATTTTGGCAGGTACTACATAAATGAGTTTAACATATGAAACCAACAATCTGGTTTCCATTTACCTCCTATGTGGAGATTCCCACTAAGACCCAATCTCTTGGCAGAGACCCGGATTCTCAGCAGCCACACAGTGATGCACTGAACGCAGCAGCATCTTATCTTTGCTGGCATGCTAACAAACCCACACAAGGGTAAATATCCAAGCTGTCAAACACAGTGTATCACACAGTGTATCACACAACTTTAACACAATGATTCTGCATATGAACCCTTGAAGTCATTCACTGTAACATGGCATTTCTATTGAAACATTAGCATATACTGCTCAGTACATGGACAGAAAATGGGTTATACAAAAAAATAACAGACCCATTCATAGAGAGTCAGCAATGGTCGCTTGAACGCAGCCGATTTTTTTGATGGATTGCAGGTAATCATCTTTCACAGACAGCTTCAGTGGGCTCATTAAATCTTTTTTAAGGCTGAATTTTGATGAAATGTCCCCTCTCACATCATGAAAAGATCTGTGCACTTAAGGTTTTTACTTTTATGAGGAAACATCAGTATGGAAAACACAATATCCATCTAAGCTTGGTGTTAACCAAGTCACATGAAATAATTTTAAGTTAAAATGTATCAATAATGTAAATATCATTATCAGTATCATAAAAATTGTATTTTATATAAAATATAGTATTAGGCAAATCCACCTAGATACAAAAGAACAACACGTTTTGATGTTATTGATTTAATAAATCTAAATTTAGGAGAGAACTAGCCTTTTTCATGTGATTTATTCACATGTTAATAATATGAATTCTCAAATATGGATCCAGTCAATGTGAACTTTCACAACAGTGATGTATATGGGGCATTTATTTTTTTAATTATTTTTTTACTTACAGATAATTCTCAAAATTATCTGGTTACCAAGAGACGGTCACAACACCACCACACAGAGAGAAGACAACATAACATTTCTTCGGATCAAATCCAACAGGATATATGAAATTTATAAGGACAGACAGCACAATCAAACTAAAGGTCTTACATCAAATTTCTTAAAGGTCCTTAATGCCCCATGTCAACACAGAGGTCAGTTAATCACCCATACAAATCAATACACTTTCTGTGTATCTCTATAAAATATTGCTTTTCTAACAAAATCAACACAGCATATTCAATAAACAATATTGTACATGTAACTTTGTCTGTGTGGCAATGGTTAAGGAACAATTGAAACCAAACATGGCTTCTCCTCTGCTTCTTTCTCCGTTTGCCTCACAACAAACTTCTTAAATAAGAGTCACATTGCTGCAAAGATGCGTTGCCAAATTTCAGTTGCTACCAGATGCTGACACACCCCTGTCCTAAATGATGAGGAGACCTCACACTGCAGAGGGACAGCGTGAATCAAGTTCAAATGTTTGCATCATCTGCTCTCCAGAAGCGTCCTCCGAGAGACAGAGGATTATGGATCCCATCCCAGCTCGTGCTGCAACGAGGCTTCACCACAAACCACTGTGCCGTGAAGTGCATCTGCAGAGCACTGTGGCCATTTCAAGAGCTTTCAGATGGACGCACTGCTGTGGTGGATCCAGCAGGGGGTGTTTAACTAGCTCATCACGTTCAAGAATGGTGTCGGAATTCGTTGTCTGCCAGTTGGCCTGTCCTCTGTTGCAGAAGCAGGGATTAGAGGACAGTTCCCACTTCAGACTCTCATACCTCTGTGATATTCAGTGGCTGTTCTGTGATCAAGTGCTGTCATTTACTCTGTTCTCCAAACTTCCTCTCCTACATTTGTGTCTCGCACTTGTCCAACTTGTTTTGCAGTGTCCACATGCAGGCAAATCTCCCTGATTTATTTGCAGTAACTATGAGTCAAGGAGGACAAAGTGACTCCAGAAAGTGAACATACTGTATGTCCTTTAGAAAATGAGGGTTGCTGATTACTTAAATCACAAATTGGATCATGGCAGCATTATTTTCTCAGCCTGCTCTCTCAGAAAATTGCACTTTTCTACAAACCACGGGAAATGTTATTTGTATATTTGGTAAAGAAAAAAAAATTAAAAGTATTGGTGATTATGATTGTGACAGGGAGTGACCCATAGAAAAGAACATTAAGGGTTAAAAATAAGTGTAAATTAATATGGTTACATTTTTTTTAACCTTCCTGTTCCTCACTCAATCAACAAACAAACAAACAAAAAAAACCTTAAGAAAGAATTAACTAGGATTCAATTATTTTATATAACCTAATCTTTTCGTAAATCTAGTCATGGAAGTGAGAATGTTGTGACTTTCATTTAAGTATAACGGCAAAGACAATTATAGCATGATGTGTCTGCTCTCCGTGGTGTGGGATCAATTAAGTCAAACCTAATCTAATCCAATCTTAAGACTGCATGCCTGTTTTTAAATGAAGGACACGGCATATAAATTATGTAACATCATCTCTGTTCACGACGGCCGAACAGAGGCAGAATAAAAACATCAACAACAGCAAATTTAGTTGTGAACTGCAACTTTATAACAGTGTCACATTCATATGCACATTTATAGACATGTATATAACTAATATATGTGAAAGCTCAGGTTTGTAAACCAAAATTATAAGTGTTCCACAGAACAATTACTCACATAATGATTGCCATTGACCCTGTCTTGCTTTCATGTTCTTATTATTTTTCCTTGTGTATCACTGCCAAACATTGAAGAAACCTTTTCCATGAAGCTGTTACTCTTATTTTGAGGCACTAAGATCAAAATCTGACATTTATTGTTGTTGTTGTTGCCGCTCATCTTAACTGCACAAGAAATCACATGGAGGTCACACTGTGATTCTAGTCCTCACACCAACAACGTTGGCCAACGAACAGTTATTGAAAAAGAACCAAAGCTTTTATGGACTTTTTACAGTTTTGATGGCTTCAGCTGTGCTTTTTTTTTTTTCTAGCAAGCAAAACAAAGTTATTGAACAACATGAATAAGTGTGCTAAATTTTATATACACCAATATGTTACTGATAGTATCTCTGAAATTAAAGAGCAGCTGAGGACGGAGTGGAGCCCATTATTACCATGAAGTATTTCATCACCACACTCATCGACCCACTAGTAAGAATTCTGAAGTTCATCCATTATTCCGGTGTAAATAATATTTCAGCCATGATTACCAAGCCACCGCATTTTTCTCAGAATGATTAACTGCACATGAAGCTGTTCACCACTGGAAGTTTGTGTTTTTGACACACTTACACACAGACAAATACAGATATGAGCAGGACTAGCAGAGCTTGGCTGCAACCCTGTTTTAAATTACCACCCTCTGATGCAATTACCACTCTTACTGCGAAGGGAGATGCTGGCTTTTTGTTCCACCACCAATTGTCTTTTTTTTTCTGATCTATCTCTCTGGAGCATCCTGACAAAGACTCCATGACCTTGCCTCCCATTTATACATCATCAACCAACCGCAGAAACACAGAAGGCGCCACTTTGAGTTGGGGGGGGGGGGGGGAATCACAATTGAACAATTCCCAGCAGAAACATGGGGGAGAAAAAAGGACAGGAAATAGGATGTTCACTGATGTGCTCATGGGTTCATGTGCAGGATCGTGGGTTGAGCGCACGTATACATACGCCATTGTGTGGCAGTAACAAACTGTACCAAAGAAGGCCGGGAGGCAGCAGTGACTGTTTCAAATTATTTGTTGCAGTCTTTTGTGTTTTCCTCTGTTGCACTTTGTTGTTAGTGTAAAACCACTTGTTGGCAGAGGAAGGCGCTGAAGAACTGCTTCCATCAGCACTCATTCAAGTTACTAAAATAAATCTTTAGACTTCACTTCAGAGACTCTCGTCTCACAGAAGCCGAGTCACATCCGCGAGTGAAATTACGTCTGCTTTGGGAATTTGTCAAGTTTGTGAACTGATATGAATAATTCAATATGGAATGCTTGTCACTTGTGGAATTATTAGAGTTCTAGCCACATAGTTTGATTCCAATTTGATTCTGATATAATATAGAGAATATTTGACTCAGTGTCTCAGTCTAACACTTTATTTTGATAGTGATCAACAAATATTCAGTATCATGTCAACAGATAATCAGTTGACACTTATTAAACTGATAAGCGACATACAGTACACTAACTGTGAGTAGCCTATAAAATGAGCTCTACAGATTCTATCCCTAACCCCATGCAAAAATGCATGTTGAATATAAATCTAAATATTTTTGCAGCATTATTAACCATCATTTATCTATACTTCTCTGTAGTCTGTGTCAGCATCTTATTAGTTCTACATCTACTTCTGTTTAGTCTGTCATTTGAAAGTGGACAGCAACGTGTCAACATACAGTATGATCAATTTTTTTTGTTGATTATCTGTTGACAAGTTGTGTATTGTCACATAAACATCTGTTAGTTGACAATTTGTCGCTAATCCGTTGACAGACTAGTTGGGCAACTACACTTGGATCTGTAAATGTGTGTCAGGATCATCTAATTGAAGTGTGAAATTGTTGAACAGCAGATAATATATAAATAAGTGGCAACTGATAATCTGTCTACCAGTAATTAAAAGGTATTGAGTGCCATGTCAACAGTCGTGTGAATACGATTGTCCTCTAATGCAACACTTGATAGATTCCAATACAACCATTCTCACTCATGTCACATGACCACGTATTGGATATGCATTATATACATTCAGTGTAGGTCTAAGACCATGTACTGAAGTGACACTGGTCTGATTAGAAAACTGACAAATGGATTTCTGTGTCCATTTTCCTGAGGGAAAGTTTCAGAGGTGAATTCTACTGCTCTCAAACCAGGTCATAGTGCCACACATTGATACATACACTGACAGACTGATACATCAGTGATGTGTGCATGCCACAGCCAGTTTAAAGGAAGCATACAGTACTTACAATAAGTATGTTGGTGTTCAGTCAAATCAGATTTTCACATTTTCAGATGAAGGATGCAGAATGCTGAATAATAACATCACCAATGACAAAAATTAGCAAAAGCTATGCACTGCAGCTTTAATTTGGATTGGTAATTTTTGCACATATACCAATAAGCGATAGTGAATTTGACCTTTGGATTTGACCCATCCTTAATACACACATTAGTGAACACACACACAAGCCGGGCGCAGGAGCAGAAGGCAGCGCTTATTGCTTATCTGCACTCAGGGAGCAATGGGGGATTGGTTGCCTTGCTCAGGGGCACCCCGGCCCTTGGCCCCTTCCCAGGATATGAATCAACGACTTCCTGATGTTGATTCCTTTCCTCTTGGCCACGGGCTGCTGTAAGTCTGGTAACGTTAACGCAGACATGACAGATTAGGTGAAGCCAAAATCATGTTACAAACGCGTTAGAAAACAGATTTTTAAAAAGAAGCAAGAGAATACGTACTCACTGCAGTTATCACAGCTCTTCTATCGGTTGCGACTCCTCCCTCAGTGTCCTCACTTCACCCACTGTAGCGATACAACACCTTCTGTTTGCTATTGACACGCTGAATGTGTGACACAGCAGCAGCAGCAGCAGCATCTGTTTGCAGCCTTGACTGACACCGGTGAAGAAAATGCTTTCACTGCAACTTTCATTTTGTTGATACAGTGAATTAAAGAAAAGATTTATCAGGCGTGTCTGGCCATCGGGTTGTTATTGCAACAGAACTCTCTGCTGTCCAGAACCACTTGTCCGGGACAGTATATTTTCCTGACACTGTCACTTAGACTGGATGGCAGGAGTCTTTATATCATGTCCTCAAAGCTGCTGTCAGTGATGTCGTCTTTTGGCTTACTTCCTGTGTGCTGCCACTGGTAGCATCTCCCTCTCTCCCCCCCAGTGTCATCCCATGAACACTTTCAATGGGGGGGAAACATTTGTTCACAGACAAACCAGTTTCTCCTCTTCACATATTATATACAGTGCTTAACACATTTATTAGACCACCACTGAATGTAAGGTTTATTAACAGCATTGGTAATTATCTAAATCATTTTGTTGGTTAATACACCAGGATGTAGAAGCTCTTTAACTGAAATTATATTTTGAATGAAATTTACTGTTTTACAAAAAAAAAAACTGAAAAAAAAAAATAAATAAAAGCACATTATTATTTCTTGATTGATTTAAGATGTTGTTTTCTAGCGTTCCTGAACAAATTAGTTATAGTGGCTGAATGTTGTGCTTGATTAATTTCCGACTTCTCAGAAGTCAGTGAGCTGGCTCAAATGTGTGGGTATAAAAAGGTGAATTCAGTTTGTCTTTTGCCAAATAAAAAACTATTTGCCAAAGCTGCTACCCCCCAACTCCAGATAAGAGGTTGATAGTGGATGGTCAACAATAAAAGTTTTATGTTTTCTGTTTTTTTTATGACAGGGGTCTAATAAATTCGTTAACACTGTATGTGTTCGAAAACCAATCTTATCAGTGATGACTCCTCCTCAAACACTGCAATAATTCAAAACCCTCAGCGAGCTTTATCTTTACCTGTTCACTAAGCTGAGTAGTCTGTGTCTTGCAAACGTGTCTCACCTCGATGCAGAAACACTCTCAGAACCATCTTAAACAAAATTCCTGAAGATGAGGAAATGAAGTAGAGCAGGAGAGCGGACTCCTGCTGCTGCTGTGAGGCTGCAGTACCACTGATGGATAAAGAGGGCGACAGAGAGCAGGAGAGTAGATAAACCAGCTCAGAGTTTGTGCACAGTGTGTCATTAAACCGCCTCCAACATCAAACCACATACATGTTTGGTGTTCGATGCTGGAGCATTGACGTTTCTATTCTGTGTAAACATTGAACTGTGACGTTCAGCTGCACCGATGAAGAGTGAAGTGTGAGTTTGACTTCTGGTGGACACGCTCCCACTGAATTTTATGATTTGAAACCCAATTTTCAAACACTTTTTTTAATCGTTCAAAATTTGGCAATGTGGTTAGTAAAACATTTTCCTGTGGGTTGAATCACATTACGGGGACAAGTTTCTGTCCAAAAACTGTGTTGGGTGTAAAAGAGCTGCTAAAAACTGATTGTAAATCATCCAATAATTCAATATTAATATAAGAGATAAAAAATACATTGAGGTAGAGGTTTAATGACAATAATAACTGATGAAAGAAAGAAAATGGCTTACAAATAGCCTTTGCTGACAGATCATTTCACTTCTTTTAGTTCCAGGAGTCATAATTCAGATTTTCATTAAATGCTTAACAAGCAAGGCATCTGAACACACAACAAATGTGATTCTGTAGTAGTCGTCTTTTTATTATTGATGCTATTTAGAATGGAATAGAATATAAAAGAACATTGATCTGTACAATAACAAGCAGCATATTTGTCTCAACAGAACCAAAACTGTTATTTGGTAATACCTGCCATACTTTCAATTTCTGTTTTGGTTTTGTTGTTGTTATGACTTTTTTTCTCATTTCCAGCCAGCGCTAAGCAGTTTCCCAAACATCAATGGCAAAAAATCAGGTTTTGGCATCAGTTGCTCATAATCAAACAGCCATGGGCTTATTTCTAATCTCACAACTCTGCACCAGCATCCAGTAATCAAACAGGGAGAAATCCATCATAGAGAGCCCACAGAGACTAATTTCTCCAACCTTTTTCCCAAGAGAGTGATGCAGTGAAGCCATGATTTGTGTTGGGAGTATATGGAAAGAATCACACAGAGTTTTAGAAGCAATAAAACCTTGTTCTACTGATATGCACAACATAAACAGCAATGCATGGGTTTATGGAATGGAACAAATTAAACTATTGGATTTTAAGATTTTGCATGTATAGTAACTAATTTATATAGCCCTTCTTTATTTTAGACTGGTTTCCTCTAAAGTATAGAGGGTTCTGTCAGCAGAAACTTTGTATTGTACCATAAAATGAATTGGATACCAGGGAGTTGGCTAACAGGTGGAACCACATATTGGCAGAGTTTTAAATGGAAACACTGGTGACATTTTACTTTGGTGTGTCATATTGTACAGGTTGTAAAGGACACCATTATGTACTGTACAAAGACCACTCTGTTGAAGATGCAGTGTCTCTGTTCAAAAATGGTGAACATGCAGGCTGGATGGGAAATGTTAAATATTCTCCACAAACACCAATTCAGGAAACAGATCAGATTTGGTGGGAAAAAAGCATTGAAAGGGGATCTTTTATTTATTTTTTTTTTTACCGACCTCAAAGTCGCTGACTACGACTGAAGCTTGAGCTGCTGGCCAATGAGCAGCTCCACTGGAGCAGTTTCTTAAGGGCACCACTGAGGCGCCGATGAGGATCGGAGAAGTGCTGCTCTTTCACTTTACCCTTATTTATTCCTGTCAGTCGGGGCATTTAGACAGATGACCTTCCAGTCACAACATTTAGGTCGCCACCTTGAATTGACTGTAGGTTCATAAACATAAATCACTGAAAAAAAAACATCAGAGCTGCTGCCATTGAAAGCTTTCAGTCTCAGAGGTCTATTGAAACTACAGTGCATCATTTTCAGTGATTTTTGTGGTTGTTGATGGTATTATTCTGCTTCTGTTTGGCCTTTGTGAACAGACATCTGCTGCGTTCTTCATCTGAAAATAGGCTCTGTCAAACAAAACCTGACTGAGGGAGCATTTGTGTACATTCAGTGGTAGTAGGCTGGATTTTCCGAGCACTGTAAAACTCACTTCTCAAACTTTCCGTTGTGTTTTCAGTCATACTCCAACCTGTTTGCAGCCGTCTCTCCTTACTAGCACAATGTTGTTGTTGTTGTTGTTGTTGTTGTTGCTTCCGTCTGTCTGTGTGCAGTGTGGTAATGTGACACAAGATCGAAACACAGCCAAACTGAGAAACGCAGAGAAAGCTGTGTGAACTCAGTTGACAACAGTTTGAATGTAAGGGACGCCTGTTAATATTGAAAACTTGTTCACAAAATTTTTAAATCTCAGAAACTTGTTGTTGTGACGGTTTTACACTGGATATGTATGAACCCAAAAGGGGGAACGAAAGCCAGGTGGTAGAACAAAAACAGTGGAACAAGAAATTAATGAGCCAAAAGGTTAACAAAAGGCGAAGAGACTGTCGGGCTGGCTGGATGAAGGTCTCCCGGAAAAAACTAGAAACAAAAGGGAAACGGGTGGTTAAAAAGCAGAACGAAAAAAACGGCATAAGGGTAGAAACACATGGAACGAGACTAGCACGAGTGAATACCAGCTTGTATGAGAGACACGCTGACACCTGCTGCAGGAAGAAGCCTGGCTTAAGAAGGTAAGGAGGAAATCAGGGAAATGAGCAGCAGGTGTGTGGGGAGGGAACTCCACCCAGCAGCCTGATCAAGTCTCCTGAAACCACAAAACAGAAACAAGGTTGTACAGGAAAAGGAAACACTTAACAAAATAAGAGGCAGGAAGCAGCAGGGAAACCGAACCCTGACAGTTGTCACATCAACTACTGTGCTTCAGGTCTTATTTTTAGGCATAATTGTGTATCTTCAGTTTCAGACTGACATTTTCTTTTACTATTTGTATCTTGTGTCAGGCCCGGCGGCATGGGCAGGCATTGGGGGGCCGTGCCCGCCCACAGAGTCAGCTGTTTATTAGATAGGTATCTCATTCATCTATGGTCACTGTCACTAATGTGTTAACGTTATTATGGATATCCAGAATTATTTCCAAAAGAATAGGAGGACAAGAAATGACGACGCGAACGGGAGCGAGCAGGAAGAAGCCCCAATCACTTCTACTGGAAACATAAGCCCTGAAGTCAACAGGAACACTGGAGTAAACATTCATGCTGAGGGTTGGCTACGGCAGCTAGGGAGAACAAGGAGCAGCACCGAGCGTAACTCATCCACATGGAAGACATCCAGTTGGCATTTGAGAAGGACTTGACTCGAACTTGACTTGAAATTTAGGAATGAGTGGAAGGACAGTGTTTTAAGAAGGTTTCACACAGTCTACAAACGCCGCCTGCCGCTCTGTTTCCAATAGAAGTGAAGCTGTATGGTGCTATCTGCATGCCGCAGCCCTTGTTACTGTTCTTGACACAAATGCTTGAAGTTTGAGTTCAGTAAATGGACACCACTACATTATTGTTTTGTTTGTTTTTAGATTTTGGGATGAACTGCCCCTTTTTTAGTGAAAGGAAAAAATAATTTCTCAGCAATGTCACAGTGCTATTGTTCAGCCTGAAGCAAATAAAATGTAGGTTGGGAAAAAAAGCGTGATCCCCCAAAAAACTGTAATGCCCCCCCCCCCACCCCCCACCCCCCCAAGTAATTTGCAGCCGGGTCTGTCTTGTATTGTTTTTTTCAGACCAGATTCAACCTTTTTGATTTTCATTTTCTCAAATGCTTCCAGCGACTGACTCATGCATTTCTGGCTCATCGTCTTTGTGTTTGTGCCGTAGCTGTGATACTTTTGTAGTATCGCACAACACTTATGCAACTGGGAGAGAGAACTTGGTCCTCTCTGCTCTTTTTCCACTGTGGGTTTTCTGTGATTACATGCCATCACAGGGAGGAGGAAGCAGAATGTTAAAGCAGCAATGGATAGGAAGTTCGCCAAAATATGTTAATGCTGATACTAGCTATACTATAGCTTCAGAATTATGACTTTATATTTGAATAACTGAACAATGGAGATTCATTGTATGACCTTAAGAACACATTAACTTGCATTTAGTATTACTATACAGTAACACAACTATATTGCTATTCACCCAAGTCACTCACAAGAGCATATTGTCTTAATTTACGCCAACTAATATGGAGACTATTCAAAAGGCTTAGTTTTATTTTATATGTAAGGCTCTGACCTTTTCAGTTAGTGCTTTGATGAAATGAGAGTGAGGTCACCTCTAACCATGTGCAGTCAGGGTTGAATGTGTGGGATTCTGTGGACATACAGTACAAGAATGTGTGCATGCCAGTGTCAATGTTTGGATACTGTATGTAACCTTTCTGGGGTGGACAAGAGTCTCTTGTGCATTTATGTGTGGGAGTTCGCACAGGGGGTGGAATCAGTACACAAAACCACCTTTGTACTGTCACAAGCTGAGCTGAAATTAGATTAGCGTCACCTGTGATAAGGTGGAGGAGCGAAGGAGGGACGGGGAGAAAATTGGAAGAAAGGAAATGGCTCTTTCACCACCACTACCTCCTTCTCCAGCTCTACAATAATTTCATTTCAGATTCCAGGCACTGAATGAATAACGACCCCACCATGCTGCTATGGAGCCAGCTGAAGTTAATGGAATATTTATATGCAGACTGTGGAACCCTGAATTTCCCTTTCTTTTTTCCAAGCAGAGTGCACCCCCCTCTTCCTCCTCCTCGTCTACCCTTCTCCTATCTCTCGTTCTAGAATTGCCTTTGTTAGGATTTGACACTATTTTTACACCACTGAGAGCTCTGTATTTCCATCAGCTACAGTTGAAAGGGCCTATACACAGAGAGGGAGAGAGAGACAGAGAGTGAATGTGCTATTAGCTTCATTGCACTATTGCCACAGAAATCAATACAAAAAGGAACAGCAACATGACCACACATTCTTTACACTTTCTTTGGCTATTACTGTTTTAAAACTGATTACACACCATGTAAACATGTTATTTATGTTTTTTTTTTTGTTTTTAACTGGAAAATGACAGCTGGACATAAAGAACTGTGTTACATTTGGGTCATACCTTCCACAGTCGGATGTCTGTTATGATTCATTTGACATCAGCATCTGCCACTGGCCTATATCGGTGCACAAGCCCTTTGCCCACTCATCTCCTGGAGGATATAAGGACATGTACAAATGGGGATAAACTCCTAGTGAGAAATTTCCTTTTACTGGTGAAGAAATGTGAGACTCAGTATGCATGTGTGGAATTCTAGATTGTTTCACACTTTCATTCCATGCATGCAACCAATATGTATTATTTACAGTACGTGCATGTAGAGGATGTGTCAAATTCAAGGCCCGGGGGCCACATCTGGCCCGCCATGAAATAGTATTTGGTCCGCGATATAATGTGTTATGTCTTTATTGCTCCTTCATTGACTTACTTATTAGTACCACACATCAAGTTACCCCCCCATAAAAGAAAGATATACATATATATAACAAACAGTCGTTTATTGTTGATATTTAGCCAATAATGTAAATATGGGTATATCAATACATTTTATTTTATGAAAAAAGGATCCATTGCATTCAGCATTATGTTACTAAAATGACATCTTTAATTTTAAATTTGATCTATGTTTGAATTCTTTATTTCGTCAGTGAGCTTGCTTTTGTTCTGATTTTATTTTATTTTTTTAACTCAATTTGGACACAATTTTAAATTCCGGCCCCCTCTGTAATTGAGTTTGACACCCCTGATGTGGAGAGTGAATTTTTAGATTTGTGAGACTCTACTTCTGGAATTTCAC
Source organism: Brachirus orientalis (assembly GCA_016785285.1). Classification (NCBI taxonomy): domain Eukaryota; kingdom Metazoa; phylum Chordata; class Actinopteri; order Pleuronectiformes; family Soleidae; genus Brachirus; species Brachirus orientalis. Next base: position 760,732 of record JAFBJR010000313.1, read on the forward strand.
ATGCATCGCCTGCAGTCAATCACACAACTCATAGGTGCAGTACTATATCATCCATTTTCCTCTGAAAGGGAAAACAATTTACAAAATTAACAATATCTTAGGAAAATGCTTACTGACACTATAAGTCAAGTGAGAAATAGTTTAAATAGAAGTCAGCAGGACCAATGAGCCCATTGTTGTTTTTACAACCAGTGGAGTCGCCTCCTGGTGGCTATAAGGCATATTCTTGATTCCTGATTAGCATCACCCCACAATCAAAAGGCTACATACACTTTTTATATGCCGTCTGTGCATAGCGGCTCTCTGCAGAAGCAGAACTAGGAAAGTATGACGAAGGCAAATAATGAGAATATTCTTCAACCAATATTTATACAGTGTCTCACATGTCTATTTTCCAACACAACACTGGCTCTGAGGAACCTCCATCCTTACTGGCATGTTGCTACTGCTTTGTCTTTACAACAATGTCCAAACAGGAGCCACTGGGGAAAGGAAAGTTTTCTTTTGTCTCGTTTTAAAACAGCGGTGGAGAATTTAATTAAGCTAATGCAGAGAGAGAGAGAGAGAGAGAGAGAGACAGAGAGAGGTAGGACACGGCTGCACTGGCATGAGACAAACTATAACAACAATGCGGACTGATGCTGCCTAAATGCTGTAATAAATAATGATGGAAGGCGAGAGGAAGCCAGTGTTACAGGAAATTGCAGGTCTGAGTTGTGCAAGAGAAAAAGGAAAAGGAGCAGGTGGAATAGAGGATACTGAGAAAAAGATAGAGATGCTGACAGGTGAAACAGGCAGGAGGAAATGGGGGTAGGAGAAGAAGGAAAAAAACTCACAGAGGAGCTATAAATACAGCAGGAGAAAGGCCCTCAGTTGCTGCATAAGGCAGCAATAAGATGCCCCAGCATTGTTTGCATTCAGCTCCTGTGGCATTATCGTCTGCCTCCCACTGTGACTACTGTAAAGCCAATAAGATGGAGGTATCATGGGATGGTGCTGGAGAAATATGGCACATTCTTGTGCAGTGAAAGGGAAGCTGAGAGAGGGGGATTGAGAGATAGCAAGTCTGGGACACAGACACACTTCCATTAAGTATTCAACCACGGGGTCACAGCAGTTACCACTTCTCCACAGATTTCCATTTTGCCGCAGATTCATCCCTGTAGCTTTTGTGCAGCCACAGCCCCGCTACCCCTGTGGGATTTTACAATTTTATCTGCAGTAGGCTGCTGGTGGTAAATAATGAGGAGCAGTTGATTTGTCACCAAACAACTTTGCAGTTTGACTCAAGTTGAAATGCTCCAGTTGCTATGATGCTTTTGATACCAGCATTTGGAAATGCCTTCAGAGTTGCTGAAAATGCTATGCTAACCAAATTGGCAGCTCCAAACCAACAATTGCATGACAAGTATTATTTTTAGAGCAGCAAAGAAATTAGAAGTGCAACTTTAAAAGATCATTTTTATATGATCTTAAGTTTATTTTGTCTTGAAATTACAGTTTCCTTTTAGTTTGTACTACTTTACAGGTCTATACAATTTAAAAACAGTGGCTGAACTTTAATAGGAAGTGATTGTTGTTTATTCCTACTTTTATTTGCTTGTATCTTTTCAGATATGACTGTCAACGTGGATAATAAAGGATTTTCTATAGCTTGCTTTACAGTACGTATCTGTTTTTTAAAGGTTGTAACTTGGTCGGCCATAAAACGGTGATACTTTCTCACTGGATTAGTTGGATCATAAAACTTGTTACATTTGAAAGTACACTGGTAGCAGTTCTGTACACATAACAGTGAATATGAGAAGTTCAGTACTGAATCATGTTAAAAACTGTATCAAAACATCTATGATGCTTTATTCAGTGTCCCACTTTTGGATGAGCTCTTATGCTCTGACAACAAAAAAATAATACCTGCCTGCTTCTTTTTGCAGCAGCTGATCAGACCCAACTGTGCGCAGTGGCCCTGAAACCCCCAGAAATTGGATCATCGGCCTGTTAGGCTGCCTGAGCCTGATAACTCCTTCACCAGATAACAAGCACTGACGGGAAGGAAATGTAGGTGGAATGAAAAAGATACCACCTATGTGAGGTGGAGGGACAGGAAAGCAGGGCTGTGTGTTCATTTGTTCGCATGTGTTTGTGTTGTTCACACCACACAACAGGGGGGAGGTGCGCCCCGTTAGCATTTGAAAAATGACATGAATGGACACAGTAGCACCTCTGTCTTTGTGAGGAAGAAGGCAGGCAGGGTGTCATATTGGCAGGAGCGAGGAAAGATGAGTCCTGGCGTCTTTAATGAAAGCGCCTGCGGCATCTGTGCAGAGTTGTGGTTGGCACCATCAGCACATTGTTATCTTCCTCTGTTCCTCAGCTAAGAGGCAGCGGCGGACCTCCCAAACCACATGTGGCAAAGTCGCCCTAGAGCCCATTAAAAGACAGACAGAAGCACCTGGTAAATAATAGAGACAAAGGAAATGGAGGGAAAGAAACAGCCAAGTCTACGAGAAAATAACATGTACCTTACTTTCCTGCAAACCATTGGAAGTGTTGCATTTGTACATTCTTTACAGGAACAAAAGTGCTATAGTTCTCATGTAGCATTGTCAAGACCAAGACGAGAGTAGTACTTAGACCAATGGCTGTGTGAGACCACATTTAAGACTAAGGTCTGGTCTACATGTTGGTGGGTGTGTTTTAGTCTTTCATACACATCTGGCTTATGTCTTTGGAAAATTCCTGCCAATGTAAATTTTCAGAGTCTCCGTTCATGGTGTATGTATCAGGGTTCCCACAGGTCTCTCTCCAACGTTGACTCGAGATTCCCTGCCGAACAATGAACGAGTAACGTTAAGCAAAAGAGAGAGAATGACGTTATGTCTGGAAAATGCAAACCCCAAGATCTCTGGCTCACCAAAGAAAATTACGAAGACTGGCTTGACCTAGATCCCAAGGACAATAACATTCATTTTACATTACTTCATAGTATCTCCTCAATGTGGTTGGGGCCATCATAGCACAGCCGAACAAAACTGCCATGACGTTGTTTAATACATGACGCATACCATCCCATGATGAGTAAGGCAGATATTTTCAGTGTACTCAATCCTCAGAATCACAAACTCTATCTGACACAGTTACTAAACTGAAATACGATGGAACGGGTTGTAATTTGGTCCATGATTGCCAACTTCCGGCAGTGCTGTCACTAAATACACCAGAATCCTCTGTTAAACGTTGAGATTTTAGAAATTTCCTTGCTAAATGTTGGATTTTTAAGTCTTTTTAAATGATCTACAGACATCGTTTTAGTCGTCGCGCTCATGACTTTTCTAGTGACAACACTCTCTGACCAATCAGTGGCCGGCAGTCTGTTGATGTCATATTTTAGTATCGGCTCAGCTCACTTGGAACCTCACCAGACCAGGTACTTTCTCTAATGAAAAAGCAAGGAAAAAGAAGAGATGATCCAAGCCGTGCTGGAACTGTAAAGTGGAAAAGTGCCATTAGTGCTTCACTTTGAACATGAAAGTGCAAATTAATACAATTAATAAATTAAACAAATTAATACAAAATTAATATAAAAGAAAAAAAAAACTGACAAAAGTGGTTTAGGTAAATAACACAACTATCAATATACAATAGTGTTACACTTTTATCACTGATAGTTAAGTACTGGCTACTCCAAGGTGGTGGGAGGGAGCCCCAAAATCAAACACTGCTTAGGGCCCCATATAGGCTTTGGCCGGCCCTGGCTAGATGTAGATTGAAAAGAAAAGGCAAGAAACAGACAAAATAGTGAAATCCAGGCTAATACAGTTTTTGCAAAGATGAGGAAACTGAGTTCACCACCTAAAGTGGTCATGGTTTGTGCCATAATAGTTCAGCCAAGTAACATAAATGTGTCGTTACCTATAGTCCAATTAAATGTTATAGTCCAGCTTTGTTTGACAACTGTGCATAGAAATGTAGTGACTTTGCCTAAACCTAACCACAGTCCTAACCAGGAACTTATTATCAACGTCCTTTACTCAAGAGGTGCCACAAGACAGAAGCAAATGAGCATCATAATGTGGGATCAGAAACACGAGCATGCACATACTGTATCTGTGGTTTCCACAAACGTATCGTGACAACATATGGTGCAATCCTGGCAGCTGAGTTGGAAAGAAAAGGAAGCAGAAGAATCCACGGAGGAAGCTCTTTATCCCTCTGAGAATGGGCATTAAAGGCTATAGCTGTCGACACACTTTTGTATTCCGGGCTGACTGTAGGTGTGTGGGGAATACTGGTGGCTGAACAAAGTAATTCTGGCTTTTCTTTTGGTTTTATTTTCATAATTAAACCTGTACATGATATGAACATGACTCCCAACCTTCCAGGTCAGAATTTAAATATAAAGAAAATGTGAAAGATTTGTCCTTTTTTTTCCAGAGCTGAAAACCCAATCAGGTGTTTTAATGGAGGGAATTAATGAGATGTGTTTGTTTTGAAGACAGACAGAAATAAAATGCCACAAATGTCTTAAAATGACAAATGCTTGTTGTTGTTGTTTTTTCTTTTTTGCCTGTGGTCAGGCCAGAGTCACACATTTTTCTATTAATTTTTAATCTAATTTCCTTTAGTGGATGTGTTGGATGAATTGGCAATAAATCAATGATGTTGTAACAGTGCCTCCTAGTGGTCATCAAGAATACAACATGTTTTTTCCCTCTCTCTCAGACCCATTCTAGTCAAGTTAAAAAAGCTTCTCTTATGACAAAAGTGGCAGATTCTGTACAAATATTATAAAATATTAAATGCACAGGTATTTTCTGTTGCTGAAAACAGACATTGTCATGTTTGTCACTTTTTTAATCAGCTGTGATTGGCTGTAGATAATGGCTGCCATGCCAGGAGGCCTTGGATGTTTTGAGCAGAGCAACAAAAGGAACCTTTCAAATGCCAATCTCAGCACAATGCGTGTCAGTTTAATGTGCACCTCACTGTAATTATGCAAATTTCAAGTAATTAGCCAAGAAACCTGGTGGCCTCAATGAGTAGCTGCAGGCCAGTGTTGGATAATGAGTCTCACACATGTGTTCAGGTTTTACATAACACAGAATGTTGAAATCAGCCTTCTTTTTTTTGCAAGAAATTCCCAAAATATACAGTCCCAAATGATACCCAGTGTGTCTGCCAGTCTGCAGCTGAGCGTCTGAAGAAGAGGAAAAAACTACCTTCAGGCTTTTCTTTTCTCTGCTACCTGCCACAAACATGCCCTGGTGCTGCTATTTTGGCCACGGTCACCTGTTGACCTGACAGACAAGTGTCAGGGGAGAGCACACATGTCAGCTGCAGGTGGAAACTCTCAGCAGGGAGCGATGCCGTGGCGCTGGCTCGCACAGTTGGAGCCCAGGATAACACAGTTCTGAGGGACTGCAGGTAAGGGGGCTTCTCTTTTCGCCTTTGCACAATTTCCCTGTCATTTTAGTCTCTATTTCATATCTTTTTACCATTGTTAACCAATGAGGTGAGAAGATTAAGTGCCATTTGGATTCTCTGTGATGTTTTATTTCAGTAGTGGGTGACATTTTACAGTAAGTGCAGTAAAACGCTGCAGCAGACATGCTTTCTTTTTACTTCCTGTGCTCTCTTCTTAGATGTAGCTGGTGTCTGAGGAGGTTACCTGAGGTTTCATGAGGTTGTGTGTGACACAGGTAAACAACTCTTTGCTTCTCTGGACTGAACAGTAGAGTCACTGCTACAACTGAAAGCTTCCAAAACAAGCCAAGTGTCTTTTTTTGTAAACCTCATTAGAAGAGTGAAAGTGAAGCTGTAGGCAACTGAACCGACTCACTTGAATTTTCTTTGAGACGTTTGACCTCAGTGTAAGAGGCTTCTTCACTTCTGTGAACTGAGCTCATATCTATACTCATTAGGACGTCATTAGAAGACGAAGACAGTATCTGGTCTGATTTTCTTTATATTATTTTTTTTTTTTCAAATAAATAATAGTCATATTTTAAACTATTGACCCAAGTAAAGGTGGTTGTTAGGGCTCAGTGACGGCTGAAAACACTGTCATAGATAATTAAAGATTTTTGTTTTCTCCTGAGTAAAAGTTAAGAAAATCATCTAATTACAAGACAGTTACAGAGGTCTGGTCTTGATGGTGTGGCTAAAAACACTGTTACAGATAATCAAAGATTAGTTTCTTCCCCTAAGTCAAAGTTGAGTTTTAATTCGACTTTTAAATGCATTTTAACTTCATTAGAAGATAATATCAAAGGTCTGGTCTTATATTTTAAGATCAAACAGCAGAAGACTGAGGTGTTATTTTTAAATACATCAGTTAATTGTAGTTTTAAAACTATTATTTAAACGTATCATGAGAGGTCAGCACCAAAAAGCCTGCTCTGATTTTTTTGGAAAAGAATTCGCCATCAGATATAATTTATTTCAACTTTATTTAAACTATTTAAACCCTAGAAAGGGTGATTATTAGTGAGTGAGTGAAAGTTCAGAAAAAAGTCAATTAAGTTTAAAAGGTAATGCCAAAGGTCTGGTCTAGGGCTGCAACTATTATTTTTAGATTTAACCGAGTACTTATTTGGTCGATAAAATGTCAGAAAATGTTGATCAATTGATGATGATGATGATGATGATGATGATGATGTTCTCAAATGCTGTTTTGTCCTTTTTAATGATTTCTGTGCAATATGTTGAAAATATTCACAAAACTGAGAAACTTGTTTTAACTGTTTAAAAAACAATCAAACGAATTAATCGATTATCAAAAAAGTTGCAAAGTTGATCAATTCTCAGACGCGATTCTAATCTAGTCACCTTAATTAAGTAAGTGTTTGAGCCCTAGTCTGGTCTGATTTTCAGATATTTTCAGTTTTTATGCTTGAAACCTTTGACCCAGGCAAAGGGACTTCATGATACAGGCAAAACACCATTTCAATACCTTTTTTTTAAATGAATAATTAATAATGATTTTCAGAATAAATTTCAGATAATGAAAGACATATTTTAAATTTCTTTTATTTCACATACCAGCCATGGAAAACTTCAAAACTGATTATGTGTGTTATGTATACGTGTTTGCTTAATGCATAAACATTATATTTGATATGCAGTATTGAACTTTTGTGATATTGATGAAAATAATGCAGGGATACATAAATCATAGAGGGATATATTATAGGTATTATAGTATGTTGCCTGCTCTCACCTTTGGCCTCAGTTGAGCAGTTAACTTGGGCAGCAGTCTGGAGGTTCCTCGACCCTCTGAAGATGTACGGCCTGTACTTGGAAGCAGTGAATGATTACATTAACGAATCCTATGGAGAGGATGTGTGGAGACTGATCGAGAACCGAGCAGAGATTCCCCACCTCAAGTTTGTCAGACATCAGATGTACAAGTAAGTTGTTTCTTTTCGTCGTTGTGTTGTTTCTGGGAAAACCTGCAACAATATCTTGGTTTTATTTTTATTGTTTGAACAGTAGCGCATTGTGTCTTCTGGGAAATAACACACAAATGTAATAAGGTAGCTGTTAAACCGTGGAAGTTATTCAAACTCAACACGCTGAAAATATTGCATGAAATGGGCATTTAAAGGGTTACACAAAGCTCTATTCAGTTATCTAGCAGGTAAAAATAGTTAGTATGAACATTTCATGCCATAATTATCCATAGATAATTCTAAAATAGTTATGGTATAATGGCAATAATTATGAATAGTCCAAGTGGACACTCTAAATTGCCCGTAGGTGTGAATGTGAGAATGGATGGTTGTTTCTGTGTGGCCCTGTGATGGACTGGCGACCTGTCCAGGGTGTACCATGTCTTTCACCCTATGAGTGAGTGAGTGAGTGAGTGAGTGAGTGTCAATAATTGTAAAAATAGGCTTTAATCTCTGAAAATGGCTCTACTGAAATTGCTTTGTTCCAGTTTATTAAGAAATAAATTGTGTTTTTTTTTTTAGCATCACAGATAATATTACAGGAAAATATTATATTTGTTATAGAACTGTTATAGAACAATTAAAAACAGAAAAAAAAAAATCTTAAATATGCTCATTATTAATCATGAGGTCTGGAATAGTTGGAGAGATGCAGGCTCCCCCTTGTGGCACCTGAAAATAAATCACTAAAACTGTATATTGGTGAGCTGGATTACATTTCAAAGCCAGTCACATAAAATGTTCCCTTTTATTTCCTTTCTCAGTTATCCTGATGATTTAAAGAAAAACACAACGGAGCGCTTTTAAAGTGAAGCACAATTAAATCTTATATTGTTTCATCCCTACTGAATTATGAGTGGTGAAGTTTATCTGTGGTGACGTAAAGATGTATTTAATTTAATGCATTTTAACACAATAGTAGTGCCATAATTATACATCTGTAACGCTCGATGACCAACATGTCTTTTTTGAGTTTTACTTATTTGTCTATTTGTTTGTTTATTGTAGTGACAACTTGATTCTTCGGCTGGCAAAGGCAGCAGGCGAGGTCCTGGGAAAAACCCACGACGAGCTGATGTATGCCTTCGGGGTCTATATGGTGAAGAGGATCGGAAACTATGGATATGAGCGGATCCTGAAGGTGATGTCATCGTCTTTTCCCCTCATGTGATTGGCTGGCTGTTAAATACTAGGATTTCAGAGAGAGAGGTTCTACATATGGTTGACCAGAAAATGGAAAAAGCATTACCTTCAAATATTTGTGTAAATACAAATTCCTATGGGTAAATAATGGTTTTATATAGTAATTTAAGATGAAACATAGACAGAAAATTAGAAAAGAAAGTTTCCTGCATATGCAGCACCAGAATATGGAGTTTTACCTCCAGGGATATTAAAACAGATTTAATATGTATACATAATATTGTCACAGCATAAATGACTTTTCTGCATAAATTTTGACTTTTTCCAGGTGTTAGGGCGAAATGTGCGAGACTTCATCAATGAGCTGGACAACCTGCACGAGTACTTTCGCTTCTCCTTCCCAAAGGTGCAGCCGCCGAGTTTCTGCGTGGAGGAGGAGTGTGAGACGAGCCTCACGCTTCACTACCGCAGCACCCGCAAAGGTTTCACCCAGTTTGTCAAAGGTACCAAAGAAGCACAGCAGAGGAAGTGACGAACCACAGTGACAGGAAACTGGCTTTCAGAAACCCCAAATTCAGGCCAATGCATGCTGGGGTGGCCTTATTTGAATTAAAATATGAATACAAATGAGATGTTCTTTACATTTTCAGAAAGACATCTAATGTTTGCAGGCAGCTACAAACCTTCCAGAGAAAAGGCATGGTAATGATATCCTGCAAACCAACTGAAAATAGACTAAATAGAGAATAGGAATCAACTGCGGTGCACTTACAATAGCATATATCCATGACACAGAGTAACATAAAATAGATCTAATTTAGGAGGAATAAAATAACTTGGTTGGACACATTTTTATTAATCTATTCAATCTAATAGCCACGTAGATTTTATAGACTTTATCAGTGCTAACAAGTAGTAAATGATGGAAGTGCCTTTCCAAACTTTCATCCATTCAGTTAATCTTTTCATTCTTACAAGGAACCTTAGAGATATTATCATATCATATCACCATATCATATCACCATATCAGAAGGATGCTGAAAAACTAGTCTAAAGCATTTGTTACTTGAAGAATGCAGTGTAATGATCATTAATATGTTCCAATAAATCTGTGAAAAGACTTCACTTGGTCATTAATGAGCAAATACAAAAATGAACAGAGCAGTTCACCTGACAGGCCTCAAACTTGGCAGGTGACATGCTGAGGACACCAGTGTGTTCAGAGACGACTTTGACCTTGTTTGGATTAGAAATGCAAGGGGACAGGGACGGTGCTGCACTAATGCTTGTTGTTTTTTGTAAATCCGAGTTCTACCATTGTATAATTTTGACATATTCTTCCTTTTTAGCTGCATCTTTACAACAATAAGTTAAACATTGTCCTGGTCTGAGCAAAAATAATCTGCAGATACTGTGAAATCACTGCCTAAACAGCCCCCACCAAGTGTTGATTACTGTATATTATACTTCTCAAAAGTTTTTTTCATGAGCTATTACAAAGTCTCATGTTCAAAGTTTCATTCACCCTAATCTGGAACACACATGAATATTAAGTAACAATGTTTTTGGTATTCAATTTTCTTGGAATTTGGAAACCTCATTTGAAAAATGCTAGTTTCTTTCAATGAAGATTCAGGGGGAAATACTGTATACACTGTTATGTGTATATGTGTTCATATACACATATGTTCTCTGTCGCACTGTCAGTCAGTGTAATCAATCCAGACAGTCACCAATTCAAAATGAAGCAGTTTCTACTTCTTTCTGTAATTAAACTCACAGAGACCCATTTTCACTCGATTGCTTATAAGCTGTCTTGACCTCTGCACATCCATGACCAGTGTGTGTAAATACACTATGTGTGTGTGTGTGTGTGTGTGTGTTTGACCTTCTTCAGGGCAGCTCTCTCAGGTGGGACGACAGTTCTACAACACGGACATCGAGGTGGAAATCCTGTCTAAAGAGGAAACAGAGAAAATGACATACGTGGTACGTACTCAGGCAAAGGTCACGCATCACTATGACCTTTGTTCTCATGTCGCTTCCATCCGTGTGAAAATGAATCCATTACCTTCAATGAGACAGTGGAGCAGAGTTGTTGCTCACACTCCACCAGTGAGTGTTAAGTGGGTTGAGATCAAGTGTTTATTGGCCTGGGAGTGTGTGTGTGTGTGCATGTGTGAACTGTGAATTTATTTCACAGCCAAACATGAACATGTGCTGCATCAGCAGATGTCAGTGTCACCTCTATTAAAAAAAAAAAAAAAAAAAACTGGACACAAAACTGTCACACTGTGACAGTTAAAGCTCGGGTCAGTAAGTGTGGAGAAGCTACAGATAACAGGTTAAGTGTAACTGAGACATCCCATCAACTCTTCGGTCAAGCTTCACCCCCAAAACACAGGCAATTGTTGTCTGTTGTGGAGCTGTGAATTTTGGCAGATGCAGATCAGTGACATCAGTAGCTATGCTGTCCTATACTGAAAATGACCAATCATTCTTTCCAACTGCATGGAATGATCGGCTTATGTGTCTTTAGTTTTGGGGTTTCTTTTCTTCTGTTTTGTCACTGAATTCAGTGATGGGTATGACGATATGCAATGTTTTGTTAAATCAAATGATGTACCTATTTACATTTCAAAAAGTGTGCATGTCTCTGATATAGTGTTTTATCTGCTAGTGGCACTTTTATCAGGGTGATGACAACTGTTTTCTGGTTACGGATGTGCTTTGGCATACTATAAAGGGAGCAAGAAATACTTTATTAAATAAAATAAAAATAAATAAACATGTAGGTAAACAAAATAAAAAAAAATTCTATACATAAAAAAAGAAATGATTTACAGTGTTCCATCAACGTGCTGCTTGTCCCCACCAACTCCTTCAGCACATGAACGCGTTAAACATACTGAGTCTGAGCTTTTTACTGAGATCAAGCAGAAACATTGTATGACTATAACTTTGTACTGCATTAACATATTCACAACAACTTGTTCGGAGAAAAATTATACGCTAGTAACCCCTCAAGCACATGCCGGTGATAAACGAACCCATTTTTTAAAGAAACGTTTCGTCATTCATTTTCTTGATCACTTCTCAGACGTGATTGTAACAATTCAGCATTACAAACGCAAAAATATTGTCCTCACGTTTGTCCAGGTTTATAAGATGAACTTCGACAACGCGGCCTTCAAGCACCGAATGCCTCAGCAGAAGACGGCGCCGAGCTACGAGAAGCTGCCGATGAAGCGGGGCATCTTTTTCGACATGTTCCCCTTCAGCGTCATCTTTCGCCGTGACATGACCATGTACCGCATCGGCGACGGCCTCAAGGAGGTCTTCTCTGACCTTCAGGGCAAAAAGGTCAATGAGGAGTTCACTCTGGTCAGACCCATGCTGGAGTTCAGCTGGGATAACGTGAGTTCCGAGGTTGTGGTCGACGAAGCCACTGCTACACCCGTTCGTCTTTGTTCTGTCCTCATGCTTTTACTTTCCCCGATCAGATTTACACCCATTTGAACAACGTCTTCGAGCTGTTGTCGAAAGCAGTGGTGGAGAGCAAGCAGAAGGTCAACATCCCAAAACTGAGCAAGGAGGAGCCAGAGGAGAAAGAGGAGAGTGAGAAAGCAAAGAGGGAAGAAGAACGAGGTACATGTCTTTGTGTACTGAAAGAAACTCAATTACTGTATCTGAGTGAAGCAATATTAAATATAACAAACAGACATGAACAACAAACTTGCCTTCAAAGATATTTGAATGCAAAAATGTTGCATTCAAATATCTAAAAAGGTTTCCAACACTCAACACTTAAAATCCACTTTAAATCCATTCTATTCAAGGATAAGTGAATGTTTGATTTAGGTTGCCTTTTAATGACATAATCCACATTACCATCTCTGCTTAACTTCAGAGTGAGGAAGGAAATGTTTGTTACTTCCTGTTTGCTGGTGTGTTGGCTTTTGTTTTTAGTCTATTTTTATTTTTATAGTTTTTCACTCACTCTCTTCCCGTACAGTGCTAATGCACAAACCAGAAACCAAATGTGATAATAAAACAATTCCCACGATGCAACACTATTCCCATGAAATCGTAAAAGACTGAGGGGCCCCTAGCAGCAGAAATTACATATTGTGCTTTTAGATAAAGGCTGCTTGACACCCCTTTTTCATATTTTTTAGGAATCTACTGATACCAGTAACAACCCAGTGCAATCAATCTACAAAATCACAAATCATCTGATGTGATTTGCCTCACAGCTCACACAATGACATGTGCATTCCGACCTCATCCTGGTCATATGACCAACGTAACCCTTAAAGTTGTGCTTGTATGTGATATTTAAAGTTTTCAAATCATGAAATTCATTTTCAGATATCCGACTCTGTGATTTTGACCAGCGTTGAACCGACACTGATGCTGAATATCATATCACCTCATCGCTGAATTAAATACACAATAAACGGAGAAATAATATATGTTTTGCATGACAGAAATTGGACTAACAGGAAATGTTTTGCTAAAAATGTATTTATTTTAAGAGAATATGACCTTCACCGTGTTTCATTGAAATTCTAACAATTTAAGAAATTTTGGTTCATAGTTAATGATTTTCATACATAAACCAGAAGAAATGAATTTATAATACACTGATGAATTTTCCATATGAACATGGCTGTTCTCCTAACGGCGTACTTGAAATTCACCAAATCATTCTCACTTTTATTCATGCAATCGTTAACTCTCATCCTGACTCATCTGCTGCTGCTCTTCCTGCAGCAGAGGCAAAGGCAGTGGAGGAGATGAAGGGCACAGACCAGGAGTACAGCAGCGCTCTCACCCAGTACAACAGCTCTGCCAACTCTGGAGGGGAGGATATTGAACTACTGGCGTTCCAGACTGTTACTGGTCAGAACATTTTGAGTTTCCACTCTCGCAGCCTTCGCTCTCTCCCCCCCACCAGCTGCCTTTTAACGATTTGACATGTTGAAAATTTAATTTAACTTCTTTTACTAAAGTTTCTTCCTGATTGTTCTCAGGAAAATGTAGTGAGACCATCTTCGAGGACATGAGGGAGCCTCCTAAGAAGCCTCTCCACCTGAAGGGCCAGATGAAGTACGTCCCTCAGTGGGACTCCCTCATCTTCCTGGGGACACCCATGTAAGTTCACAGCATCTGTTTTCAGACATGGAAAAGATTGGGTCCAAAGTTTACTGTGTCACATGACAAAATATTCAAAACAGCAGGGCAATTTCAGAAACGTCCAGACAACGGGCACGCACTTCCTCGCTGTGAGAGCACAGCAGCTTTTCCTGCTGTGTTCTCACAGGGGCTCACTCAGACAATGTCCAGAAATGTGACTAGTGAACTGGCAGGTGAGGTTCTGGACGATGTCAGCACCAACATTAAAGAGAATAAAGGTGTAAATCTCCTGGAAGCTAATGTAAATGTCACCCTAGATGCCCTATCTTGTAATTTTCAAAACAAATCTTGGACCTGTATTCTTACTCTGATATGCACCAGCCCTCCACAGAGATTTGTATAAAAATCATTCTGCCAAAACACAAAAAAAATGGAAAAAAAATGTATTTTTATTTGGCAGAGATAAAAAAACAGACATAGATAATGAATAGAGGTTGAGTTATATCTGGTTTTCTATGGCCAATGCTGATTATTAGAAATCAGTACAGCTAATCTCAAATAAATGATGCTGTTTTTTATGGGGTGGGGGCTATATACTGTATTTAGCCAATTTTCAATTTTTTTTTCCTGTCTGAATAGAAGAAATATAATTGTTTAATGATAATAATGAAAAAATAATGCAATAAATCCTTAACTTCAGTAACAAGTTACTGGACAAGACAAATCTGTATCTGGTCTGTATTTCAGCATGTTTTATGCAGTTATATAGTATTTTCAATCAAATATAATGTATCATTTTAATATTACATTAAAAGGGTAATCGAGGGGCTAAAAAAAATCAACTTTTGGATAAAGAAAAGTCATCCTAAAAAGTTTTAGTGAATAGCAACACAAAAAATGCACAATTTGTAATAAGTGGCTGATTAGTCTCCACTAACAATTAACAAACTCCACTGAGTTTGTTAATTGTTATGCACATAAACTGTGAGCATCAACTTTTACTGTAATGTGAAGTAGAAGACAGAAGATATTATGTACAAAGTGATCACAGAGTTTCTAATTTAATAGTTATGTGAGAAGTCTTCCCGTTTTCTGGTCTGCTCACATATGTTACAGTTGCTTTTGTCTGCTGTTAATATTAAAAATAAAAATCAACACTTCCTCCATATGTTTCACACCCAAACATTTTGGGTAGGTTCACGATGCAGAGCCTTATTTTTCTCACATCTCTTTCTGAGAAACACATACAAGTGTTAGATTCCATTGGCATCAACCTAATTAGCAGTAACACAAAACAGTATTTGTATTGAACTCTAAGAGATTCAGAGTGTTCTGTTGTCAAAGCCATTCTCTTATGTTCCTTCTTCTTCCCACTGCAGCATAGAGACAGTGGAGGACATGATAAAGATGGGCGTTTACGTGAACGATCTGAACCTGCACGACTCCAGCAGAGAGCTGATTCTGGCCGGGACACAGCAGTCTGCCGAGCTGCAGCTGGCCCTCGATCAGGTAAGGGAGGAAAACTTCACATCCCGAGTCCAAACATGCTGAAACTCTTGTCAACAAATCAAGCTTTTTTATTTGAATTCCCATAAGCTTTTCCCTAAAGCAGCGTCTCCAAAAGTTTCTGCTGTATATGTAGATCCATTTTTTAAATATGGCAAACTGTCATGGCCCAAATCACAATACAAATCATTGTGCATATTGTAGCGACAAATCAGACACATAATTATTTATATAATTCTGAATTGGTAAACAAAAAATTTCAAAGACATGTTTGATGATTTAATTGCAACTTCATTTAATGCATTTTAAATTTGTTTTGGGACGCAAAATAAATCTCCCACAATCCATCTGGGGGAACCACTGCCCTGAAGCACTGCTACAATTTCTGGGTTCCACAGTTCAAAACATACAATTAATGCAAATTCAGTAAGAGAAATGTTTCTAATGTTTTCATTAATCAGTGTAAATCAACACATTAAATTCTGAAATCTACAAAAAAAAAACAACATAAAAGCAACAAAATACACATAAAGCAACATAAAAACATAGATAAGGTACCACAGTGTACACAAGTGTCAGACATATTCTGCATAGCAACTAGTAAGTAATAACAAACTACTGTGCGTCTAATGAAGTTGTTATTTACCTGAGGTAAAGAAAACTGACCTTGTGAGGCCTGTCTGATGTCATCGGTAAAATTTTTTTTTTGAGCTTGTACTGGACAAGCAGTGTGTGTGTATTGCTATTGTTATTCAAACCATAGAATATTATTGTTAAAACATTTTACACTGAGTGCACAAAATGTAAGAACTGTCATTTCTCTCTATGAAGCAGTCAGTCAGGTGAGCCCAGGTGAAAGCTCTGCTCCACTTCAGTCACACAGGAGAGATATGGATTAAACAGATTAAAGAAGGCAAAGAGGGATTTTTTTAAAAAAAAATGTCTTGCTTTTAGAGAGGTGTGACTGTAACCGTCGACTCCTGTGTCCCGTTTCCAATCCTCTAGGAGCAACAAAAATATGCCCAGCTGCAGGAAATCATCAAAAAGCTGGATGAAGAGAAGAAGCGAGGAGACTCTCTGCTGTACGCCATGATCCCTAAAGCTGTGGCCGACCGCCTCAGGAAGGGGATCACTGCACTGGAGACGTGCCAGGTACAAGCCAGTGGCTTTTCTGGACGGGGATGGAGAGGTTTACTCAGAAAAACCAAAAAATGTGACGGCATCAGTTTCTCAGAAATAGCTCACTGCTTTTTTTTATTAATGCTTTTAAAGCTATGTGGCCATAGTAACCAATTCACTCATGGAGAGCGTGTGTCCTTCAGCTCAAGTACTTTCCATTTTAACCTCACTGGCACAAAAGGTCACCTCACCCTTCCCTTCCACACATGCTGGAGAAACTACTGTATTTAGCCTTCAGTTGGCATCAAAACTAAAAAGACATTGTGGTCCAAAATGGCAACCACTGAGGAGCTGACGCTGTCAACAATATAAATATAAGTAATGATAAACATCGTAAAATTTAAGTATAGCTGTTAATCTTCACTACATATAAAAAATTAATTCATTTATTAAAGAAACAGTTCCCCTAGATGACACTAATTCCTAGAGACTGATGCTTTAAAGCCAAAATAAGATCAGTACATCACATCGTCCTCAGAGAAACAAAAAAAGCAAAGACCAAAGATCTAGAGACAGTTTATGAAAACTGAGTGTGTGTTGCATTTTGTTGCAGGTTTTCCCAGACGTGACCATCCTGTTCAGTGATGTGGTCAAGTTTAACGAGATCTGCATCCACATCACACCCATGCAGGTGGTGGACATGCTCAATGAGATCTACATCGTCTTTGACACGCTCAGCGAGAAGCATAATGTCTACAAGGTAAGAATAAGAGAGCAGCACACTCACCAGTGCTAATATATGCACGAATATTCAAAACAAAACTACCTTCGTATGTACCATGTGTGCATTTAGAGATGTTTCTTAAAACTTATGGGTCAGTTTTTCTCCGACGTTTTTACTGATTTCTTGCAAAGAAGTCAATGTTTTCTCTGTTTTTCTTATTAAGGAAAGATTCAAAAACATAATTTAGAGGATGCACATGCCATTTACTGAAACCTGATCCCAAGAAAATGAATAAAATGGTAAACACAAGACATTTACCTCCCACAAAAGCCAATTTGTGTTTAACTTTGTGGGAGCCACAAAAAAGGGAGTACTTCTTCACTCTATGCACTCTTACATTAACACAAAAATCATAAACAACTATATTTTATTTATACATTTTAAAACTATGAAACACTGTAGTTTACCATCTAGTGGTTTACATGAAAGTATGCGTGTATGGAGATGAATTTGTCTCTTGGATGAACAATAAATAGTGCAGTGTTTCCCAAACTTTTTACGTGGGGACCCAAATCACAATATAAATCATGACAAGACCAAATTTGTGCATTATGTAGTGACACATTTTTGATCACATAATATAATTTTGAATTGGTAAACAAATGATTTCCAAGAGATGTTAAAGTAAATGAATTTAAACTGTGTTTTTGGCATGTTATTTAAAACATACACATAATTCTTAAAGGTTGGGAAGCTGTGTGTGTGGGGACACAAAAACAAATGTCCTGTGACCCATCTTTGGGTCCCGACCCAGTCTTTGGGAACCACTGATCTAGTGTAACCTGTTAATTTCCCTGTTAATTTTTTTTGACCAGGAACCAGGAGGGTGTGACCAAGTTGATTTAAAACACTCAAAATTCAATATAAGTTTTGATCAGCAACTTACTTTATTAAGAAACAAACACTTAATTTGAGGTTATCATAGGGTGTTATAACAATATTTATGCTTCAGGAAAGTCATATTACATTGAAATACCAAATTAAGGCTTAACATGACAGTTTGGCAAAAGACCTGTACTTTTGACTGGGTAAAGGTTAGCATGCCAACCTATTACTGTTGTTTACCTCCACTGAAAACCACTGCGGCATGTAAAGGAAATCATTTTCATACTGAAGTTTCAGCGTTTTAAGGAAACAGAGGCTCTGAAATATATTGTTACAAGTCTGAACCATTTATTGTGACTCCATTCGCGCCAGTCCGTCCAATCTAATCTGTCCAGGTGGAGACAATCCGTGACGCCTACATGGTGGTGGCGGGTGTTCCCAACAAGACCACGTTCCACGCACACCACATCTGTGACATGGCTCTGGACATGCTGAGCTCCATCGACCACCTTAAAGACCCGTCCACCGGGGACAATATCCAGATCAGAGTCGGTCAGTTATTTTTTTTTTACTGTAGTTCGATCTAAGTTGACATTAAACCACCTCAAAGAGTTAATCATTAGAGTTTTTGGTAGAGGTAGGATTGTTCCTTGAAACAAACCAGAAGATACAGGTATGATTTTAGTAAACTAATAAAGACACTGTTTCCATACTGCCACAAGGGGGCACTGCTATTGAGGCAAACTGACTTTTACCTATCAGTAATCATGATGCTATACTTGGTATGTCCCAATAATAATTAATCCCAATAATTTCAATTTAGACCATCTTCAGACTATTAGGCAGCTGGGCCAGCGAATTCTAACCAGGGTCAGTTGTGAACAGGACCAGTGTCAGTGCTAAACTACTGAGGGACAAAAACGCCCTCCTGTGGACAACATGTGCAATAGCAGGGGGAAAAAAATGTGTGATGACATGAAACCAACTAAAAAAAAAAACAACTTGTACATGTATGGATTATGGTAAAGTTAAGGCAGTATTTCCTAAACTTTTAATATATGGATCCACTTTTTAATAATGACAAATCATTATGACCCAGTTCACAATATAAACAATGACAAGAGCAATTTTGTGCATAAAATAATATATCTGACTATTTTTACTGCCACGTCTGTAACACCTACTATTACGTTGAACACCATTTCAAAAAAGATGTTTAATGTGTCATTCACAGCTTAATTTTATGCATGTTATTTAAAACATATGCACATAAATCTTCAGTACAGTTGATAAAGGCTGGAGAACGTTCTGCAAAATAATAATTCCTGAGTCCTGAGTCAGTCTGTGGGAATAACAGTGTGGGTCAACGTTGTTTTTGCACATTCAAGGTAAAAACAGTAAAGTTGAACTTGTGCATACAATCATGATTCCATCATATTTTCCATTAGAAGAGTTTAGACATTAGGACCCTGCTAATGTCACAGTTTTGTGTTTATTATAACTATGGGATTTAAAAGTTTAAAGTAAAAGCAGCAAAAGCTAGAATTATTATTAAAAAGGCAGCAATAGATCGATGTTTTCAGACAGTGGATGAGTGCATGAGCTCGAGCCGTGTTGCCTCTCACAGGTATTCACTCAGGTATGGTGGTGGCCGGCGTGGTCGGACTGAAGATGCCGCGCTACTGTCTGTTTGGCGACACTGTGAACACAGCCTCGCGGATGGAGAGCAATGGAGTGGTGACTATGCTAACATATATAACGAGCCAGTGCTCAGCCAAATGTGCCAAATAATCCCTGTCAACTGCCATAACATTCATGATTTCCCTCAGTCTAAGTGATTACCATAGAAAACCATTTCCTGTTTAACGACACCACTTGGCTTTTAAGTTAATGCATCAGGCTAATCGCTTAGTTTGTTTCCCATTAGTTACAGTAATAGGCCGTAATGTTGTGTGTGAGTAATCTGGTCTATGAGTGCAAATTAAAAAGCAGGCTTTTTTTTTAATTCCATCACCATACAGTACATCCCCCCTAAAGGGAAACAGCTAATTTTAGAGTCCACTGAGCTAAATGTTTTAACTTTTAACCATGAAAAAGTTTCAGTGCAAACAAATCTTGCATTTCAATATCAAGCTTTAGCAGTAGTTTTGTGTGTGTGCGTCTGTCTGAGCAGGGCATGCAGATACACATCAGTCAGACCACTAAAGACCACCTGGAGCATGAGCCTTACATCATTGAGGAGAGGGGGAAAATCTTTGTAAAGGTGAGAGACTGACTTCAGCCACAGACACGTAAAAAATAACCACACAATAGGTTTGACACTTCTCTTAAGACCTTCCTTTCTGATCTAACATCTGTTGCACACATCACTGACAGTCAGCTGACAACAAAGGATAACGCCCAACGCCGCCTCAGTTGGCGGTTCATCTTTTTTTCCTCTAAATCAGATAATAATTATAAACTGGCAAACTGGCGTCGTGCCCTGTTAAGGAATTAGTAATTGAGACCATTTAATCCTCAGGAAAATGTTTACTGAAGTTTGATTTTACTTTAAATCAAATGGATTTGCAACCAGCAAAGTCGCCCCCTGGTGGTTAATTGCTGTTACTTCCTGGACTTCACTTTTTAGCCATATAGTCACACAAACGAGCCC
The DNA here is from genome assembly GCA_016785285.1 of Brachirus orientalis. Classification (NCBI taxonomy): domain Eukaryota; kingdom Metazoa; phylum Chordata; class Actinopteri; order Pleuronectiformes; family Soleidae; genus Brachirus; species Brachirus orientalis. The sequence continues at coordinate 781,352 of JAFBJR010000313.1, forward strand.
AGCCAGTGCTATGGCCGATCATCGCCTGCCTTATGGCCGACATTTGGGGTGGCGTGTCTGGGGCTAAAGCTATAAACAACAAAATGTTAAGAAAATAAGTATTTTTCCATTCAGTTCCCTTTTTAAGCAGGAAAAACTCAACCATACTCATCCTTGATTGTTCTATACTTTAGCATCTAGAAGGATTATTATTGCTGTCTTTTCTTCTTATTCCAAATTCCTTTCCCTAATCCACAAAATTGGTCTGGAGTAGTTCACACCAAATTCAGACTCAGGTCAGACCTGATTTGAACCTGTTTATGGTTGAGTGTAGAACTCAGTGCTTTCTTTTTTTTTTTTAAACATGTGGGATTGAAATTTGGAGTTTGGGTTTTAATGGTGCTCACATGGGGTGAATCACTCTACTGTGGCTGATCTGGGTCCATTTGTTGCAGCCTGTCAATGCACAGCACTGGTGTTGTGAGGGGAGGATGGTTAGTGCTGACCCACAATTTGAAGTTTAACTCTGGCTACTGCAAAATGTTACTACTGTGTTTTATATCTTACTCTATATTCATATTTTGAGTTTATAGGATATGAATGCCCAGTTTTGCAAATGACACTGAGTGAGATGTAAACCAAACCATACATGTTAGATTTTGTAACACTGAGGTGTGTTGTTTCTTCCTAGGGTGGGAAACCTGTTGATCTGATTGTCCAATGCTTTAATACTAATAATCCAGTTTTACTCTTGCAATTATCAAACAGGGTAAAGGCTACATGAAGACCTACTGGCTGAAAGGAAAGAAAGATCTGTCATTCAAGACCCCGGCAGAGCTGCGCTACAGCAGTGAACAGAAAGACTCTGAGGACAAAAGCTCTAATGGGTGAGTAGACAAAGGAACAAGAAGAGTGAGCACCTCTGTGGACTCACGATGCCCCCTTTTGATTCAGTTAATTTATTGTTCCCTGCAGCAACAGGCAGCAAAGCAAACTGCTTTAGGTGCTTTTGTATGTTTGTGCCAGACTTCCAAAAGCAATTCAGAAAGTAGATCTTAAAAAAAAGTAAGAGAACCACATAAAGCTCTTTTAATTCAGTCTAATTGTCCATCAAAGGAACAGATGCTTTGTTTCAGGGATCTTTTTCCAGAAAAAAGCTGTAAAAGTCCTGAAACAAAATAATTCTCTCTGTATACTTTGAATGACAATCCATCTGGGTACATCACCTGTGATTGGATCTCACTTTCTTGTGCTCTATGGTAGTACACGCAGACATCACATCTGTTTGCAAACAAAGGGCTGTAGTTTCACACATTTATCACATTTATGCAAAAATATGTGCTTTCAGACAGCACGATTACAGCTGTACTTGAATGACTCGCTGTGAATTCAAATAATGTGTAATTGCACTAGCTCCACGAGCACCAATGCCAAGCGCATGGCCTCCAACCTGCACATCACCGGCAATGAGGAGCAAGCAGAGGGAAAGCCAAGCCCCAGTGACCTGCCCCTTGACACCCTGCCCCCACCAGAGGCCGCCAACGAGCCACCCTCCAATTCCACCGAGCCTCAGGAGAAGGAGAAAGCCAAAAAGACTAAGAACAACAAGGGAGCCAAGCTGGATGTGCCCCAGGGAAACGTGGCTCCAGAGTCCTCGCCGCCAGCTGACGGGCTGGAGAACCCAGGTCCTTTACTGAACAACAAGAGAAACAGCTTCAGGCAGCAGTACGCCAAACTGCCTGCCAACCTGCCCATGCGCAGCGCCGCCTGCTCCATTCTGTGAGAAGAACAAATGGTCAATAAATAATAATAAAAAAGGCTAAAGTGACCAAGGTGTGAAGTCTAATCAGGGGCCAGACAAAGCAGCTGTTTCCATATCTTCATGATTCATGCTCACAGTTAATCCAGACAATCCACCTGTTCATGTCATTTCAAGAGGTCAAAACATTTTGAGTGAAATAAGAGAAAAATTTAAACGACTCCTTTCCAAAACACATTCCCCATTTACTGTGTAAAGTTAATTTTTTTTTTTTTGCAACATTTACAGCTGCAAGTGCGTGAGAATTTAAAAAGAAGCCTCCAGTGAAAAATATGTCACGAAACAAACCTGCATGTTGCTCCTTTTGAATTCAGTGAGCGTGTGATTGGTATAGAAAGTGAGAACATTTCTTTAAAAACACACACACACACACACACACACACACAACGTCTCCTACCACATGTACCGAGAATTCACAGGTTTCACAACACACCTGCCTTATGTCGAGAAAAGAAGGAAGTACAACATCCTCTATACACAGAAACACATGCAGAGAGAAACAGGAGTGTTCCACATGAAACAACAGCCATGAGCTTGCGATTATTTCAGATGGTCCTTATGCTATTTTTTGTTCAAACAATCCTTTGAATCACTAAAACCTTTGCTACAGGAATTATGTTAAAGTGCTTGTTCATGTTTCTTTGAAGTGTGGTTGTGTGAGATGCTGACACAAAGTCGGTGCTTACTGTGCTGTGCTTTGCTTAGAACTGGCATGAGACAGCCAGGTACACTCATTAAAGTACATGGCTGCCATGCAGCAGGGACACGAGGAGCTCACCCCATAAAATCCGCATCAGCTTAAGTGTTTGCCATCTTTTGCTGCTTCATCTTGCTGCTTCTAACAGAGAACTGAAATGTGTTTTGCCTTGTAAACCTCGCACCAAACACACTCGCCACTCCAAGGTCCATTCAAAAAATCCGCAAATTTTGCATCACAGCACGCAGGAGTTGTTGATCCGCTGTTGCCTCAATTACTAGGTTAGAATGTGTTATTATGTGACTTGTATGTTTGAAATCCTTTGTTTTGAATTACCTAAGTAACACGGACTTACCAAATGAGTAGACCAGTGGCTCCTGTGTCCCTCATAAGCTAAAAACACAGATTTTCTCCAGACTTTGGTGTTGAGGAGTGAATGGATAACAAAGTGATATAAACATATGTTTCCACTCAAAAAATGTCTTTCTAATAGTAAGATAATGTAACTAATATTTTATTAAGATAAACGTTACCTGGCCTAGATTTTAACAGGTGAGTTTTTTTGTTTAGTGGCTAAAATCTGTATTTCCTGGTGTCCCGGCTGGCATCTATTTTTCCCTATGTCTGCTAATTAGAGGTGCAGGTGCGTGGTACCTCATACAACCACACCTCAAAAATGCTGAACTGTCCCTTTTTGGTGCACAAGAGCAACAAATTACAGGATGTGCTGGAAAATGAAAGTGAGCCATCTTGTGACAAAAAAACAAAAAAACAAATTTGAATTGGATGCTTCATCTAACTGATGAAGAACAGACACCATGTAGGCTTGTTTTGTCATTTTTGTTGAAGTTAGACATAATTCAGCAAGTATTTGGATAGAGTTTCACACCGTTATCTAACTGAGTTTTGATTCTACTTTCTGTATGTAACTGGCTGCATCTGTTTCACTGTATGATAGTATCTATTTATATAAAAACTATGTACAGGCACTCAAAATACCATGTTTCTGTGTTTTTGTACTGGGTCATGAGTGTGTGTCTACTCAGTGGTTTTAGAAAAGAATTTACACATTACACACCAGGTGTAATGCACCTGAAGAAGAAAAGGGAGGAATGAGTCTCCAGGTTCATCCAGGTCTCTTCTTCCCAGTAATACCGATAGAAGTTAAAGCCAATAAAAACCCATTTTCACTTTGAGCGGAGGGCATGGGGTATGAGTCTGCCCAGATAAACCTTTCTAGTATCCAAGAAAAGAATGCCAAAAAGAGGTAGAGTCCTTTCTGACAACAGCCAGGAAGTTAGCCAAATGATGACGTCACTGACCACAGCTTTAAACACAGCTTTTACCTACAAAATTCAGATTTGAAGCAGAGGCACACCAAAACTTAATCTGTTGTTCTTTGGTATACAGAACGCCACAAAACCACTCCAGTATAGACTAAAATCCTAGTAGACTCCCTCATCCAGATCTACAACACACTTTCATGGCTTCATTTTGAAAATATATTTTTCTGTGAAGGTAATGAAGTCAAATCATGTTATTGCTACTGCAGAGATAAGTCAATGATCAAGGTCAAGATTGACTGATGTGATTTAGTGGCATCTATGGGTGAAATTGTGTATTGCAACTAAGTTAATGCCATCCAAGTGTATATTATAAATTATAGGCCCACCATAGGAGCTTTTTTTTCATTTACCTGGGTAAGTAAAGTACCTTGGCGCGTTTACACCAAAATTACCCAGGTAAATTTAGTACCTACTTGCGACTAGGGACTTTTCAGATTACCAGGAACTTTGGAGGGGCAGGGCTGCGTGGAACACATCTTACAGCTATTTCCATGTTGTGAATGTAGCAAATTTGTCACTATATTTAGCGACTATTCAGACCCTCAAATTTTGGGATCCAAAAGTGTAGTAAAAAAAAAAAAAAAAAGGCAACTGGACTTAGTTGAAATTCTTGAAGACGTTTTGCCTCTCATCCAAGAGGCTTCCAAACACGATGAGAAGAAACTAATATAAACTAAAAAATTATGAGGAAGAGGAGAAAAATATCACATCTGTCTGCGAGCAGAGTTGGTTTCTCACACACACACACAACCCTAACCCTAACCCGGGTTTTGAGAAACAAATACAAACAAATATATCTTGACTGTACGTCATCAACAACACTGAACTGGAAATGCAAACTACACAGATTACAAAGTAATTTTGGTGGAAAAGGTGTGTCTTTCAAGGTAACGTAAAACCATTGAACAGCAAAGAGACTCTAACACACTGTCTAAACTCGGTCACATGATTTTATTGCTGACCTTAATCAGGCGAACAGAAGCCATCTTAAATGGGGCGTCGCTGTAAACATGCAGAGAAGCAGTACAACATGGCCTTCTTGTACTGCTTCTCTGTGGAAGAGGACAATTTCCTGTGTAATATAAAGGCCTCATTCTAACGTAACAGAAACACTGCAATACTTAATTTGCGAGTGGTGATAATAAATTAATGACACTATATTTAGCGACTATTCAGACCCTCAAATTTTGGGATCCAAAAGTGTAGTAAAAAAAAAAAAGGCAACTGGACTTAGTTCAAATTCTTAGTTCAAAAAATTCTTAGTTCAAAAAACTGAACTGGAAATGCAAACTACACAGATTACAAAGTAATTTTGGTGGAAAAGGTGTGTCTTTCAAGGTAACGTAAAACCATTGAACAGCAAAGAGACTCTAACACACTGTCTAAACTCGGTCACATGATTTTATTGCTGACCTTAATCAGGCGAACAGAAGCCATCTTAAATGGGGCGTCGCTGTAAACATGCAGAGAAGCAGTACAACATGGCCTTCTTGTACTGCTTCTCTGTGGAAGAGGACAATTTCCTGTGTAATATAAAGGCCTCATTCTAACGTAACAGAAACACTGCAATACTTAATTTGCGAGTGGTGATAATAAATTAATGAACAAATAATTATGAATGTGGTAATAAATTTTTGTTGATAGATCCCCTCCTTAATCTTACACACTGGACCTTTTAATTAATTAGTCAATAAATCAGAAAGTGTGGAGAATAAAGTGGGTTAGTTTCAGGACCCCTAAGGTTCTTCATCTGAAAACACAATTAGATGGAAGACTTTTATATCTGGTGATGCCACGGGGAGAAAATGAATCCCTGTTAGCTGCACACTGATCAAATTAAATCTCTTGGCCTCCCTTGAACCAAGCATCTGTTCATCTCCATCGGTGTTTGCCATCTTTCTTATAACGCTGCAAAAAAAAAAAAAAAGGGGGAAGACACTGCATCAGCACCGAAAACACCTAAGCTCACCAAATCCTCCAACTCAATTCAGGCCTCGAATCCTCAAGCGCAATTCCCCGACCTGAGCGGTTATGAGGTCGCTTATTCCTGTCTTAGTCATCAGGTGATAACACTCTGCCATTATGTGTGTGTCTGTGTGTGAGGTTGGAGGCAGGGAAGGTCTGTGTGATCTTTTAATGAACGCTAAGTGACATAATTGAAGTTCTTTTTATTATCTCATAACCAAAAGGAGGCAGATGCGTAAGCTGTGGACAGTAGAAAGGTGCAGGCAGGTAAGAGCTCATTTCAGGACAAAAGCGTTCCATCACACACCCAGTGTACACACACACACACACGCAGATATTCAGCCGAGTGCTCCCTCGCTGATGTTTCCTTGTGAGATGTCATTACACGATAAAGAGGAAGCCATCAGGAAACCGCTTAAGCACTACTTCCTGTCTGTTGCCACGGTGACAGACCTCATTCTGCAGTTGCAAAGTTTACTCCGAGTTAATTTCTTGCAGGAGGGGCCGAGGGTGGAAACAAAGAGGCAGGTGTGTTTCCGCCGCCGCCCCGCGCCGTCTGTCCCAGACAAACCTCTCAGTCCAGCCGGGCCTCGTCACAACCTTTGACCCGACATCTGACAACGTTTAACATTTACAAGCACTCGTTGGACTGGGCTTTTGTGAATGGCTTGTGCTTCAGCCAACAGCTGGTTGCCATTCAGATAAACCCACAGATAAACACACAGGGCTGGAACCAGTGGACACTTCCAGATTCTAAATGAATCACTGAATTCAGGACTTCTGACTGGCTGACGTGTTGACTGCACTGATTGATTGTTCTGTTTTATTTTACAACACCAGCATCAACTTTGGTTTCCCTGGGTTATATAGCCTATATTACCCTTTCAGACATTCAGAATGTTGGTAAATGTTATGGGGACCAGCTAAAACAAGGCTTAATTCATAGGTTTTAATATTAGTCTTCAGTTTTATGAACTTATACTGTAACTGCAATCAAACTCACCATTCTAAAACAGAAAGGAATATAAAAATGTACTGTATTTTTTGCTATACAAATTATTTATCAAGGGAAATAAAAAAAAACTGAGTAATTAAATCACTACAATGAACTCCATGAAACAAATTTAACCTATTCCAATAGGTTAAAATATTGAGTAAAAGAGTTAAAAATATTTTCATTTAATTATTTTATTTTATATTTTCTTCAAATTCTACCTGTTTATTTTATCTCTTTTTATCTGCACCATGGAGATTGTTTTCATTTTTTTGGTTTGTTAACAAGATTAGGGGAAAAAAACTAGCACTGCCTTTTTCCTTATAGCTGCTTTATTTTTCACGGCATGAGGAGAAAAAAAATAACACACCCCATGTCTGTGACCATCTTCTCCTTCACCAACTGATACAGGAGTTTCATCTGGATGGTGGAGGTTACGAGTTGATGTCACTGTGAACAAAAAGCAGTTTCACCAACTCCTGTGGCCCGAGTATCAAAAGATGGATTTAAAGTGCTCAGTACATTCCAAAGACTTGAGATATTTTCATTTCTATGCAACGCTGACGCACCCAAAACAGGAGCATCACAACAGAAGGGCGACATGACCATATTTGTTCTTGTTTGTGAAGAGTGGCTCCATGAATACCGTATAATGTATTTGAGTTCACAAAAGAAGCTGCACCTGAAGCACCGTGTGAACTCATTGCCCAATTATGGCTGGACAGCAATGGTAATTTATCATATTTAAAAGTTAAGCACGTTGTAAGATGTGCAAATGTGTATATAAAAAGGTGTGTACATGGCTAAATATTCAAAGCACAACAAACATGAGCTTAACAAGCAGGTAACACAAAAACAAACCTGAGAGACACTGTTGGACAGAGGGGAAAAATATTGACACATGTGCTTTCACTGCTTTTTTGACAAGATCTGTATCAATAACAGCGTACGGGAGGTAAGCATGTTTTTGGTTTCAGTTCAGCCATTGAGCTGTAAGTGTGAGCATGTGCATCAGAGTGATTGGCTCTGCCCTCGAGTGAGACACAGGGAGGTGACACAGTGCTCAGTGACACTGACAGCAGCCACATTCCAACGTTAGGTGAACAACATAAAGGGGGTTAAGCCGCTCCTCTTTCAACTGGCTGCATCGGTGGATTATTGCCGAATTCTTTCTAGGGTTTTCTTGTTAAAACAAGCAGATGCAGGACGTCAGCAATACAGAGAATAAGCAAGGAGAAAAAAGAGAGTGAGGCAGACAGAGTTAGAGAGAGACAGTGGCAAGAAATTGATGAGAGAGAGCAGGAGAAGAAAAACAGAGGTTTACAAGAGTTTGAATTTCAGAGGGAAGCACAAGGTAGGCTAGAGAGAGCGAGAAAGACACACACACACACACACAAGCTGAGGGGTGTGTCATAGCAATTTAGTTCCTCAAGGAAGTAAGACTCAACTGTATCTTAAGACAGTGTGGCAGGCAGTGACAGAGGAGAAGCAACAGGAGTGTTTTTCTGTCTTTTGGTTCTACTTCTGGTAAAGATGGAGGGATCTCGATAAACCAGACGGCCTGTGCTGTCAACTTTAGAACTACAGCAGAGGGCAAGAGACATATTTGACCCAGAAGAGGAGGGAGGGGGACTCAGCATACACATAAAAACTCACAAAGGTAAGAAGACATTTCTGCCTCGTTCATGTCGTTTGGTCGTAGATTAAAGAATTTAAGATTTAGTCATGGTTGGCGCTCGCACACGCCACACACACACACACACACGGGCAGACAGCCTCAGAGGGATGACTGGAACAAACTGTGTTGACTCTCTCACTTCCCCATCTCAAAGTCAAGCTGGCTGATGTGAGCATGTTCGCTCACAGTCATGCTGGAACAAGTACAGTGACATGAACAGATGTGGAGCTCACACTATGTTTGCACAGGCTGTGAGTTGCACAACTCAAATCTCGAGGCAGTGGACTCTCCCTTCCTCACTGGCCTGCTTTTGAATTCAAGCACGTTGAAGCCAGAGCCAAAGACTGTGGAAGGTTGAGAAGTCGCTGGCTGAGCAGTGCAGATGCAAGGCGACGAAGAAAGGCCACAGGGCCTTCACTGGCGACAAAAACTCTTATGTGTTTCGCTTCCCTTTTAGTTGGTGGTAGGCTTGAGCAATGTCAATTCACAGGAGTTGTGCAATGTTGACAGAAAATCTGCAATATGTGTTTTTTTTTTCTTTTTTTTTTTTTTTGCAGATTTCAAAATGCTTTATTGTCTCCTATAAAAAAAAAGTTTATATGAGCCTTTGTGTTTAAAGGAAAGTTTTAAATAAGGAAGGTGTTTAACTTATAAACCTGTATGCATGAGTCGATAGGCCACTGGAGTGAGATAACTGAGGATTACACAAGACGTTGGAGTGCAAAACAAGATGTACACATCAGCCCACAGTCCGGTTGTGCTCAGTACAGAAAACGCACAACGGAAGTGTCTTTTCATTCAGGAACAGTTAAACTGTTTACTCCAAGCTCACAGCTTATAAGCACACCTACAACATCTTTTAGCTTACAGTCCTGAAGAAGAGTAACAAGTCAAAAGTCTACAACTGAGCTCACTGCTGTGGATTTTCTGTGTGTTTCTGGAACTTTGTCATTGTTCAACCCGAGCGAAGGCTGCTGAGCGAGAGCTGACCCTCTCCACTCACTCTCACCAGCTACAACCAAGTAAACCCAGCCCCAGGCACAGAGAAGGTTTTCTCCTCTATCTACTGTCCTCTAACAGCTGTCTTTGGCGAATTGAAAAGAAGCTTCATGAATCCCCCTATATTTCCTCCATGCTGCTTCATTCTATAGCTGCATGTAGTACATTCCGTTGCTGCTGGTGCCTTGATGCTTTAACAGGAATGTCCACCTCATGTCAGATTTCCAACTCAAAGCAAAGTCAAAGCAACTTCACTCTGCCCGACATTGGATTCTACAATGGCTGCCACCCGTGCAAGCAATGTTGCTTTTGCTGTTAACTGCACTATTTATCTTTTTTTTTTGTTTCACCGTTAATCCATCATAAACACAGTACTGTTCAATTTCTATCATTTGACAAACTGTGGTATGTGTACCACCAGTGGTACATGGGCTTCCTCTGGTGGTACTTAGAGGAAAGTCAAAAATACTGTTATACTGTATATACTGTACCAAGGTATGTGATCAGAGTAGAGCTGAGGAATTTTGACCAGAGTGTGTAGAGTGCTTTTTTCAAACATCCTAGTTTTATTTTGGATGCTTCCATTATTTGACTTTGCACACAGAAATGAAATTATTCCACAAAAACCAAATACTACCAGGGTCAAAATGATGCTAATAGTCAGTTGTGTCTCCTTTTTGTTGGATAACAGCCTGCAGTGGTTAGTCTCTGGCTGGTTTTTTTGGCAAATCTCTCAAGCTCCTCCAGATTTGATGGCCTTCTGGCATGGACCTTCATCTTCATTTCACTCCAAAGATCTTCAATAGGATTTAAGTAAGGACTTTGTCACTTTGGTCTTCTGGAGGTAGTTCTTCGCCAGGAGCCACGTATGTTTTGGGTCGTTGTCGTGTTGGAAGACCAAGCGACGACCCAGACTCAGTTTTGCTGCTGACTGCTTCAGGTTTTCTTTCAAAATCTTCGCATATTCTTCTTTCTTCATGATTCCTTCCACCTTCCACCAAGATTCCCAGTTCCAGACTCACTGAAGCATCCCCACAGCATAATACTCACACCACCGTGTTCCACTGTGGGGATGCTGTTCTTTGGGTTATAAACCTCTACCTTCTTTCTACAAACATAAGCAACGTCCCTATGGACAAAGAGCTCTAGTTTTGTCTCATCTGACCAAAGGACATGCTTCCAGTATGCATAATCTTTGACCAGATTGTCCTTAGCATACTTCAGTTCTTCTTGGTCTACAATCCCACAGTCCATTTCTGTGCAGAGATCTAGTAATTGTCTTCTTGAAGACAACAATTCCTGACTTGGCTAAGTCCTTCACTAGTGTCTTAGCAATTGTTGTGGGGTCTTTAGACACATCTTAGTCTTTAAATCTTTCTCCCTCTGCCAGGCTTGTTCTGTATTGTGTGGCTCTCTTTGAGTTTCTTGATGACGCTTCTCACTCCAGTTTTTGACACTTGGAAACACTGTGATAACTTTGTATACTCTTCTCCTGCTTATTGAGCATCAACAATTCTTCTTCTCAAGTCTAAACTGATTTAATTTCATTTGTTTTTGGCATGATGCTTTATCAAGCGACAGCTCAAAGCTTTACTGAAGATTATATACTGTGTGTAAATTGGGAGATAACCCTCAGTTTTAACATGATTTTTAAAGTTTTGAGCATTACACAGTTAAGCACATCATTGCACAACAGTGGTCTGTGCTATGGCTCAATAAAACGGTGAGTTCTTAAGGGGGGTAAAATTTTGACGCTAGTAGTTTTGGTTTTTGTGGAATAATTTTATTTCTGTGTGCATAATCAGAAACTAGAATGTTTGAAAAAGTTGTGTTAACAATTCTTTGCTCTGTTTAACAGCACGTATGTATATAATTTTGCAATAGAAGTGTCTAAAGCAGATGTGAGGAAGAGGAGGATGATGAGAGAGCAAATGATCTTATTGGGAATAAATCTGCCTCCTGTGAAAAGTCTGTAACTGACTTTGCTCGGCCTATTTACACCACTGTATTTCAACATTGGTGATAATGGTGTTACTTTGACAGCTCAATATTTTCTCAGGTAGTACTTGGTATAAAATGTTTGCGAGTCATTGTCCTTTGTCATCAACATGACACATACTGTATGTCTCTTTTAGTCACACCAAGGCCACTTTGGCTAAATGTGGCCAGCTCAGTTTGGAAATTTTTCCCCAGTACAAATTATTATACAACTCTGAATTCCCATGGGCTCCATCATTTTTGAAAACAGCCACACAAATGGCATTTATCTTGTAAACATATGGTAACCATGCTTCACTTGAAGGCACCATCACTCTTACAAACTGGAAAGAGCATGGATACAAATTTCAATAAATCACAAGACATTCTGTAATTTGAAATATATAGAAACACAAAACAAAAAAAAAAAAAAACAGTTTTTCTCAGAAGCTGCACACATGTTCATACACGCAGAAAAACCCTGCTGCTCAAAGTTGGAGTCATTTCAGGAATGCTAAATATTTACCTCTCCAGCCTGCCTGCATGGATCCACCACTCATCACTCTCTCTTTGACCGTCCATTACGCTAACATTCAAAGACTCCTCATCCCCTGCTGTTATAGTAACTCTCAAACAAAATACAACCGTCTCTGTGCTGTGATAGCACCAACTCTGCTCTTATTATTGTTCATTTTGTTCCCCTGATGGTGTTAGAGCTCACACAGGTGTGCTCTTCAGCAGTCATTTGGAATGGAAACAGACAATTGAACGTTTAATGTAGTCATTCCCCGGCGAACGACAACAACAAACCAGTGTTTACAGGCCCTTGTTAGTCCATCTGCACCAGGAAAATTGATGCTTAACACTGAAAAGAGTCCTTGATGTGACTGACTGAACAACGTCCATTACAGAAATAAGTGATGGACATAAGTGTCTCAGCTCTGAGAGAACTGCATGAAACAAACAAAATAGTTGCACCAAAAGCCAAATGATGAGTTGAATCAAACTGACGGAGTTACATTTCACCATTCGGATTTCAGCCTGATGGGCGTTCCTCAAATCCCTGTAGTCTTTTTAGCAAATAAATGAGATCGAAGCATGAATCTGAAATAGCTATCATGCTGTTCCACTTCCATTATCACCGTTAAGGGAAATTAATCTAATGAATGTTCTTTGATTCCCCGCAGAGAAGCCGAACAAAGCGAGCCATTAGAGATGTCACGCTTATTCGAGATGAATGGCTGAGCATGTAAAACAGAAACTAGAGAGATAGACCTATAAAAGTGACCAGTCGGTAATTATGGATGGTACAGCAGGGATTGGGGTGAATGCCAGGGATGGGTAGAGTTACAGCAAGTGCAGCTTATTTGCATGATATGATCATTAATGTGACAGAATTATTTTTTTTTTCCATTTAATAGTGAGCTAGAGAGTCATTAGCTCCAAGTGCTGACTGTGCATCAATAACTATGCTGAACTATGAGAGGACCATCATTTCAATAATGCTGTCTATCAAGCACAGACCGACATTACAGTCTCACATTTAAAGCCTCATTCAGCCGTTTTATCTGACAGCTCACTGACAGTGTGCTGTTGCTAATGTTTCAGTAACAGTGAAGCTGTTGTTTTAGACCCCAGGGCAGTAATTACAGTAGCCCCTGGGCTGAGAGTCCTCACTCTCTGTTCTTGCCCCATCACTGATGCAATCTGCAGGGCAGCAGCAGGCACCAACCTGCCTCAGCTATGCGGCCGACATGCTCCGCTCAAATACTTGTTCACACAGGCTGCAAAAGTGGGTCTTGATGTGGAAAGTTTCTCTTAACAGATGCACGGTAATTTTGTTTTGAAATCCAGCCCTGTTTGCTAGTTCCAGGTCTGTTTGTGTGAAAATGTAAAAGGCACAAAAAAGACACAGGAAGTGTGAAACACACATTATCAGTTCATCCTATGGTGATATAAAGAGTGAGTTAAGGGCACATATTAGCTTCAATATGTATTTCTCTGATCCCAACGTTCAATTCTTTGGTTTGTTGATGATGTGTGTGATTGTGCGTGTGGATGGAAGGACTCCACAGTAACTTGTCGACTTTGTGAGAACCCCATTAAAGGTCCACTGTGTGGGCTATGGTGGCCACTACAGTCAAATCTGTATATTGAAATTAGCTGAATTCCTCTAGCTTCACACTCTCAGTCAAGGCTGTGTGAGAACTTAGCACAGAAACATGAAAACCCCTCCCCATTTAATTTGTGTATTATGTAAAATCATGATGGGGCAACATGGTTGATCCTCCATGGAAGAGGACCAGCTCCTCATGTGTTCTAAGTTAACAAAAACACAATAAATCTTCAATGTTTGTGTAATAAATAAATGAATGAAAACACAATTATAAATGATAAATCCTCCTATGTCCTACACAGCAGGACTTAAGTTCAATGATATGCTCCATAATACAGTAGGAGATCACTAAAAACATATTGTAGATGGTGTGATCATTCTGTCTTCTCTACACTATGCAGTCACTTTTAACACCATGTCGACAATTTAAGCCAAAAAAACATTGTCTATTCCAGATTTGAGATCCTTAAGGGAGCCAAAAAGAAAGAAAGAAAGGGTGAGAGGGTAGAATAACAAAACTGTACTGAATATGGTCCCTCAATTTAACCTCACTTTTCTTGTTCAGCATCTAAAATTAGAAGATCTGCTATTTTGTGAAACCCATTTTTCCTCTGATAATAACCCATTTGAAAATTGTCTACATTCTTGTCAGAATCTAAAACAAGGAATCAGTTGAGTCTGCGTTGACAGTGTATTTTGTAGTCCTCCCTCATTGTGCGCTGTATATGTGTTGATGACTTCCTGGGGGGGTTCACTGTGATGGATGCTAGATGTGGTTCAAATCTCAGTGGGAAGAAACTAAAAGCCTCTGTGGAGTCTCCTCCATGGTACTTTTCCCTTTTGGCAACATGCATGTCTGAAACCAAAACAAACACTGCAACTAAAGTGACATGAACAGGGTTTCCAACAACACAATATACACAATTTAGTACTGCAGGGATTTCAATGTGTTTTTATAATGAACAAATGTTAAGGCTTGAGATTAGAGGTCAACCAACTCATGTGTTTCTATGGCCGAGTACGATCTAAATTAAAACAGGTTAAACAGTAATATATTAACAAATAATATACAAAATTGCAATTATTGAACAACTATCTCCACTCGGCATTATGTGTCTGCCCTGCAGTGCCCTTACAGTATATATTTTGAATAACAATAAGAATAATAATAATGTTCAAAGTAAATATTAAATATGTGAAAAAATGAAAAAAATGACTGACTTGAAAAAGAAAATAAGTATTATATATATATATATATATATATATATATATATATATATTATATAGTATAAGTATTACCTGGCTGATTAAATTACATTATATAATCTTCCAATGCTGGTTAATCATTCTAGCTCTACTTGATTTCTCAGTAACGATAGTGATGTGAAAATCACGATGGATGATAATCTGAAGGTCAGGGAGACACAGTGACAACAGGAGAGTCAGAAATATGGAGGGGAGCGATGCACATGTGGTTCTTGTCCCCAGCCGCCACAGGAGCAAAATACTTTGTATTTAGCCTCCATTTACTCCTCTGGAGGTATTCACTGTCTAAAAGGAACGAAATGAGATCGTGGCAAAATGTAAAAACAATTTAAATGCGTACATCCTTTTTTCTAGTTGAACAGACACTCATTTTACAGTTTTTTGTTTTTTTTTTGTTTTTTGTTTTTTTTTTTACTATGGAGAAATTATGCTTTTGATTGGTTGTAGTGAGTTATTGAATTATAATGAACTACTGAATAAATTAACAGCAATTCTGATAATCAATAATGGATTCAGGTTTTTTTTTATGAATAAAATAATTTTCCACTCCAGTGTGCAACTTTGCAGAAGTGAAGTTGAATATTCCATCCAACAGAGGGATGATAACTATTTCCATTCATAGATACTCCTAATTTCTTCACACTGCAACTTGAAGCATTTTCTGGTTTTTTTTGCTCCTCCATGACAGTCAACTGAATGTCTTTGATTCATGGAGAAAACAAGACATTCCTTCATGTGTCATAATATTCTGACATTTTATGGATCAGAGAACTAAACGATTAATCAAGAAACTGGTCCATAGATTTGATTAATAATGAAAAATTATTGCAGGCCTTATCTGCAGGCAGGTGTGAATGGTGACAGGGAATCCTTCACGGGTGCAGGATGAAGAAAAATCCAATTCTTTATGTGAAATAAAAATGAAATCACACACAGCAATATTGAAAACTGAAGTAGTAAAAGAAAAAATCTTTACGGAAATTCAACTGCCTTATTGTGTGATGATTATGATCAAGCTCTTTGCAAACATGGTGTTTTTGTTTCTTCTTTTCCCCTGACAACTCAGTCAAACATGGACACCTTCAGTTCCAAGGACATGGCCATGAGGGCTCAGAAGAAGATCCTCAGCTCGATGGCCAGCAAGAGCTCCGTGCAGATGTTCATCGACGACACCTCCAGTGAGATCCTGGACGAACTGTACCGCATCTCCAAGGAGTATTCCGGAAATAAATCTGAAGCTCAGAAAGTGGTCAAAGACCTGGTCAAGATCGCGGTCAAGATCGGAGTGCTCTTCAGAAACAATCGCTTCAGCGCCGAGGAGCTGGGGGTGGCCCAAGATTTCAAGAAAAAGCTCCACCAGGGGGCGATGACAGCTATCAGCTTCTACGAGGTTAGTTTCCACATATTAACTTGTTCATTAAAGGGTAAAAGTGGAAGCTTTTATAAAGCCAGATATTTATTAATAAATTGTATTCAGTGATTTAATACTATTGAATCCCTAAGTAATTTTAACAATAAAACATGGGTGTATATATATATATATATATATATATATGTGTGTGTGTGTGTGTGTGTGTGTGTATGTATATATATATAAATCATTTATATAAAAAAAATCAGTAAACTAATACTAATTTTAACAGATGTTAATAACAGATGTGAGAAGAAACAGGAAATATGTCTTTTCAGTTCTGCATTCAAGGTCCACTATATAAATGATATGGCTTAGTTATTTGCTTACAGTTAAAGCTGCCGTCAGTGAAACCTTTACTTCCAAAAATAATAATAATAATAATAATAATTTGCCTGGTTAAAGTTGCTGTTTCACTGATGCATTTATAATGTCTGGGTGTATTTACTTGGTTTATGTTGGCAACACTGAATAATAAATACAGTATATAGTAAATTTCTCACTGGGACAGTAAATTTCTTTATTCAGGAGGGAATTCGGTAAAAGATACATCAGCTGAGCATGTAGAATTTAGCAACATTTACTTGTGAAGTTTCAGCATGTTGAAGAATACATGTTCAAACTCAAACAGTGTTTAGTTTGTCCATTGTGAGCTACTGTAAAACATGGCTGCCTCCGTAGATATGATGCAGCTCCTGATAAAAATATAGAATACTCATGTGGCATAGTGAAAAATGAATTAATCAGGTGATTGTACACTTATTTAAAAAACAATAAGTATAATTATTTTATCTTTGATTTTTTGCCAAATGAAAACTAATTGCAGTTAAATATTGCACACTGTAGCTTGATTCCATAAAAATGAATAAATAAATAAATAAATAAAATTCAGCACTGGTGATTTCAAGAGAGGACTTTTGCTGCCACAATAAACTCTGTTTCTGACCTTTGTCCAATCACAGGGGAGTTCAGACAATAGGCTCCTGCTATTGGCTATTCTACTAAGCAGCTACTGCACATACATGTCCCTTCACTGGAAAGGTTATTTCAGCAATGGCAAATACTGCCTACACTGCAAAGCAACCAAAAACAAGAAGACAGGGTCGAAAATAGGGTTGAAAAATAAAAACCCACAATGAAAAGTGTCGGCATAGGCGGAGCTTTTCAGTGAATCAAAATCAGAATTGCTCCTACTCTCATTGTACAGGCTTGACCGAGACTTTCAAATGCAGACAATGACGACAAAAACGCCAAACTAAAGATTAAAGAGATGCTGCATTTGCACGCACAGCCCATTGAGAGATTGCTCCAGGTCATATTTTGTGTATGAATTCCTTCCATCTGTCTGTACAAATCTGGTGGGAGGACCTACAGATGAGACTTAACAAGTGTTTTTGTAGTGCTTCTAGTGATCAGCTGTATTTGATTACGCTGAATTTTATATTGTGTATGTATAACTTCAGATGATGTTAAACCTCACACTCAAGTGTCTCCTGAATGATGCAGGTGGACTTCACCTTTGACAAGACAGTGATGGCAGACATCCTGATGAGCTGTAGGGATCTGCTGTTGAAGCTGGTCAACCACCACCTCACGCCCAAATCCCACGGTCGCATCAACCACGTCTTCAACCATTACTCGGACCCGGAGCTGCTGACCAAACTGTACGAGCCCGACGGCCCCTTTAGACCCAACCTCACCAAGATCTGCAAAGGACTTAACAAACTGGTGGAGGATGGAACAATATGACATGGGGAACAACAGCAGCAACAGCGCGTCAGTCAGACACTGGGAGATCTACAGGCAGACTCACCTGAGACTCTGAACTGTTGGACTAGGTTTGGTCTTACTGCTGCTGAGGACCTGCAGCGTTTGAACGGGTGATATGAGAACAAATCCGCTGCCCAATTGTTCTCAGAGAACATGGGAATAAAATTAAGATGACTGAGTCATTCCTCAAGAGTTTTTTTTTTTTTTTTTTAAGTTTAAAGGTTAAATATATATGCATATACTTGTCCAAAGAAAAAAAAATATAACAAACTTGAATATAAATTGATTTATGTAAAGTTGTTTTATTAGACAAAGAAAGGTCAATTAATGTTTAAGCTGAGAATCCTGGAAAAGATTCACCCCTTTACTACTGATGTTCTACTGATATAAAGAGGAGGGAAACAGCAGGGTACCATGAAAGGGAGCAAAGCCACTGTAGTACAGCACTGCCACCTGGTGGTCAGGATGATGCATGAGCAACTCCATATACAGAGTTGTGTTTACTTAATCATGCAGAGCTTATTAAAGAGTAAATAACTGCACAGTGGACAATAGGTCCCATGATTACAAAACATGTTTTGAAATATCACCACTCCTGGAAGGTGTTGATTGTGCAAGTGTGAATGTTTATCCCATTATTCATGTTATTTCTCAGTCATTGGCTGAGATTTAGACACATGTTTTTCTTTTGGTTTTCCAAAATAAAGGCACTGAATTTTAACAGACAAGGGTAAAGTTGAGTCCTGAGTAGAAATGGCACCTCATTGTGTAATCAGTCAAATACTGTCATCATCTAGTGTTTAACCTCAGTGTGTTTTTCCTTTGTGTGAGCAGCAACATGGAGAAAAATCAGTTATACTTAGACAGTTTCTGGAATAAGTTTCAAGGGCAATCAACTGTTTCAGACAAAAAAAAATAATAATCAAGGCAAACCTTAACCTAAACATGGGATCAAACCTTTGGTTATGTAAAAATAAATAAATAATAGAAAGAAACTAAGCAAAAGTTGAATAAATAAAAAAAAAAAATCTTAAAATCCTTTACAAAGAATGATTTGGTAACTGTGGTTTGATGGTTATTTGAACTCATCAGTAGTGAGACTTGAACATACTATGGTCATATTTGTGGTTAGGTTTTTTCCCCCATTATTAGGCCTTGAGGTAGAATTACACACAATCAAAGACTCATATGACTAAACCAACCAACCAACCAAACATCTGACTGTAAATTCACAATGTTAACATTTCCCAATTCAACTTCCTGCAAGTGAAAAAAAAACTCTATAGTTGTTGGCCTCAGTAAGTTTTTCATTATCTAGAAATAAATGAGGCTACACAAGTACAATGATTGTTAAAGATCAGTGTAACTTTCAATTTTAAAGGTCTTTTAACTTGCATTACTGCTGGATTTTATGCTTTGAGTCCAAACAGCAGCAGGGAATCACAAGGTATCCATTCCTTTGTCTGTAGAGTGTTATCCAAGAGCAGCATGGCCTTCTGAAAATGTGTCTTTAATTATAAAAATGAGACCAGAGGCAAAATGTCACAGCTCAAAGATCTCATCTTCCCTGTCTCTCAGGTTCGTGGTGAGTTTGGTGATAGTGCATGGTACTGTGACATATGTGACATTAGTGGATGATGTGACACTGTGTGACCTTCTAAAAGGCTGATGGTCTGATGTCCCACTGTTGCACGCTGCTTCCAGGGCGGCAACCCTGTGAAGAGAGAACCAGTGAGAAGGTGGGGTAAGTCTGATATGACTCACTAAACATCAGTCAGAGTTCATACATACACATATTTAAGATGGTGCTCTGTATTTTAAAATCTCATTCACATTCAACCGAAAAGTCAACACAGGAAGTGATTCAAGAGGATGAAGAAACTGAAGCTGGTGGCATGACATTTCCTACAAAACCATTTTTTGGCACAACAAAAATTTTATAGACATAAAGGCCTCGTTCAGATCAGGCATTGACATCGGTCCTGAGAGATACAATTATAAGTAGGAATACTGGTTTTTTTGGTGTTCAGTACAATACCACTATCAAAACCTTGCACATGTACAAATACCAAAATCACTCAGATACAGTTTGGCTTTTAATACGACATATGTACTGATGCCTTTATCACCTAGCTATAGCCCAAACCTTTTAAAAAATAGAATGCTTCATCTACACAACAGACGGTTGAAGCCGTCACTCAGGTCGTTGTCACATGATGGTTGCACTAAAGTAGCATTCAGAATTATTTTCCTGCTAATTATGTTAGTGCTTTGGTTGATGCTAAGCCACCCTCTGCTAGTATAAGGTGTAACTACACTATGCGATGCTCTAAGAACTGACACACAGACAAAAGGAAACAATGTTGTTGATTAATTAATAACTTATTTAATTGGGTAAATTCTTAATGGCAAATGATTAAATGATGGTTCATCACATCCCTACTACATGCACATACACTGTTTTAACATACAAACAAAACTTGGACAATTAGAAAAAAACAAATCATGTGTTGATAATTGTTAGTACTGAGGTGATGGCTTCAAAACAAAAATTGGGGCCCTGGAAAGAGTAAAATTACTTTTTTTTTTAAACACATAATATGAGTGGGTGCAGTAGAAACCCGTGGGGGCCTGTATGAAAACCACACCCAGAATAACACAGTACACTAGATAAAATGATACTCAACTAAATCATTCAGCCTTAAGGAGTGGTTAGAGGAAGTTTCAAAAACATAGTAGTTTGAGTGATTAGGTTTGAAAATTGTGTGTGTGTGTGTGTGTGTGTGTACACACCTGAACTCAGAGATCACTCAGTTCATTCATATCACTGAGAAGCAGCTGAAAATAATTATTTTAGTGTGTTCATTAACTCTGCATATAATAAATCAAATGGATAAATGTACATACACTAACTTTAAAAACCTAGAAAGGTGGGTTTTTATACTTTACATTTGATTTGATATTTACCAAAAGTGGAGTTTTCTTTGGGACAGTTTTCTTTGGGACGATAAAAAAATAAACAAACTGTGAAGTGTTTGTGCAGTGTAGACAAATAAAAAATGGCACGACATTCCACACGGACACATGACAAACAGAGCATGGATGTGTCTACACAACTAGAGTACATAAGCAAGCAGTGAGTGTCCAGTGGTCGTACCTTTTCTCCGCTTCCTGACATCTTTTGGCAGCAGCCTGCTTCGACTGGTTTATCAACTCATCCAACCTTTGCAAAAAACTCTCTGGAGTAACGTCTTCTGTCCTTTCTTTTCCATTGTTGAGCTTTTTCTCCGAGGAGCTCCCAGTGTGACCGTTTTGAGCTCGGCCAATATCGCCTCCTCCACTGTCTTCTTCAGCCACATCTGCCCTGTTATTACAGCTGTCCGAGTCTGACAGCACAGGGATGGACAAGGATTTCTTCAGGAAGATTGAATCATTGGTGTACAGCCTGTTTGCTCTTTTGATTTGCTCCATCTGGAAGACGATGACAATGTCAGCCTTTGTTTTAAGTTCATCTCCCTCACAGCCTTACTTATCCTAATACAAATCACAAGGAGGGCCACACACTAACTGAATTATTTTTGTCCTTCTGTTGACATTCTTACATTAGTTTTACTAAACCACATGATGCTGTTAAAAAACACAAAGACAAAAAGTGAATTAAAGCAACAACATGTAACTTTTTCTTGACATGCTGTTACTGGAACATTGCAATGACAAAAGTATGTCTTTTTAAGCAGACTTCAATGTAGCATTTGCCCTGAACTTGCTTTCTTATGGCAGTTTAAGTCAATGCCTTTCATGATTAGTTACCCAGCTGCCAAATCTATAAAACACAGTGAAATCACTTAACCATATATTTTGGTAAGGAGAGTGTTTTTTTCCTTTATATTTGTCCGTATTTGTGCAAATAGATAACTAAATGTCATAAAAATATTAGAAAGTGGCTTTGACTAGCAGACAGAAATGACTGGAAAGATGCAGGCTCCTCCTTGTGCCAATTCAAAATAAAACAATAGGACTAATATATATATATTAGCTTGTAATGGCCTTTTATCATGATAAAATCGTATATCGCCAGGTCCCTGTGTATTAATTATATCACATTATGAAAGGTGATCAGCTGTGAAACCGAAAGAAAAATGTTATATCACAGAATTAGCAGCAGGTTTAACTATTAAAAAACAACTGGTTCATACTCACTGAGACTCCGTATTTCAGGGCCAGGCCTTGTAGTGTCTCTCCTGGCTGAAGATTGTGTTCAATATGCCTCTGTCGAACCGCGGAGACAGGAGACCGAACCAAACTGCCGTAAGAACGAGTGCGGCTACCGCGGAGCAGGCCGTTCCCGTCCGCTGGTAAAGGCGCTCCTGCTCCGGACATGGCCCTGAACCACGAAGCACTGGTCTCCGCAACAACCGACCGAAGTAAATACGAATACAACTAAACTTTCACGACTTTGTCATCAGCAGCTAGCAACTTAGTTAGCATTCTAGCTTAATTACAACTTCATTAACGCTGACGCACGTCGTTGTTTTGGCTGCAAAACTGCTCCAGTCGCTCTCAACTTTTACCTGCCGTGTCGCTGTTACTAATATGTCACGGTAATTTACCTAGCTCCAGGTCAAATGAACTATGTATGTCAAACAAACGCCCAAAGTGTTGCAGTTGTTGAGAAAGTCAGCTGTCTCCTCCTGACATATGTTGCCATGGCTGCCGTGTTCCGGTGTTGCGT
The DNA here is from genome assembly GCA_016785285.1 of Brachirus orientalis. Classification (NCBI taxonomy): domain Eukaryota; kingdom Metazoa; phylum Chordata; class Actinopteri; order Pleuronectiformes; family Soleidae; genus Brachirus; species Brachirus orientalis. The sequence continues at coordinate 804,101 of JAFBJR010000313.1, forward strand.
TTAAAGCTGTTGGGAGAAAAAATAGTTACCCGAAGTCGTCAATTAATAACCTAGACAAGATGTAAGATATTTTAATTATTTAAATTCATGTCCACACCTTTTAATTGTTACATTGATTTTATAGGTAAAGCATTTTACGACCCAGAACGAGATCAACACTTCTTTTAATCAGAAAGTTCGTATTTCCAATTTTCAACTTTTACTATGAACACAACATTGCTATCAACAAGGATTAGCTTGTCTTGAAGGAGCTATCTACTCCTGCATTATTTCAGACTATAAGACACAATAACAGCCATGTCTTTTAAACGGGAAGGCGACGACAAGAGTCAACTGAACATCCTGAAGGTATGAGTTTATTTTCAGCTATTTTACTTTTGCTTTTCTAGAGAAGACTTTTGTGTAGATCACATGTTGTTGTCGTTAGCATGCTGCTAGCTAACTGAGTGCTATAGTGCAAGTTTTTTTCAAAACTGAATAATATACTTCGTTTCTTTCACTGAACTTTGTTTTACTCTCGTGTTTCAGAAGCGACGTGTGGCCGATCTTCTGTCGAATTTTATCCCGGAAGATGAAGCTGCTCTAATGAAAAATGGAAGGTGAAATTACACCACAATCCTGATGTGTATAGTTATAATAAGATTAAGTATTTCAATATACTAGCATTGATGACATTAAGTTAATTATCTGTTCATTTGCTTTCTGTAGATACACCTGCCTTGTGTGCTCATATCGTCCTGTGTTTGATACAGTTGATATGCTGACAGTTCACAGAAACGGGAAAAGACATTTGGAGGGTGAGAAATTGAGGATTCACTCTTGTGCTTTGTGTTAGTTCAGCATTGCCAACAACTACACTGTATTTGGTGTACAAAGGTGTTCCTAAATGACTGCAAAAATATTATGTTTTCTTTATGAAATATCTGCTATTGGGGGCTACAAAAAACACTAAGATTTAGATTTCAGAAGATTAAGGAAACAAGAGAATGACAGCCGGAAACCCGAGAATACAAATGTTTTTATTTTTAAAAATATTTTCCAAAATACACGTGTTTAACGGATAACTTGTGCAATTTCATGTAAAATTAATCCTGTTTCAAGCCAATAGATGTGTAATTATATTTATAGTTTGTAGATTGTATTATTATTTCTAATCTTACACTTCCCAGTCTCGTTTATTTAATAATGCATCTCTTATCCTAAGTGTATGGGTAGTTTGTTTTTTGGCCAATTCATCAAACAAGTTCAATTCTTGATAGGTCGATCACAATAATGCAAAAATCACATAAAGCAACGATAAGGACATCCACTTGTCCAGCTTGTTGATTTGCAGTATTGCCCAAGATAGTTTTTAGTGGATGTGTAAACGTCATTTTGTTATATGTTCTGCTTCCTCAGGGTTGAAATCATTCTATGGCAGAAAAGCACAGCTGAAGAATGACATAACAAAAAGGCAACATGAAAACTATGTCCAGGCTGAAGACAGAGCACAGGTTGGTAACTTAAACATGTCTTTAGTTTGACAAGCTGTTTACTAAGCAAACATTTCAGAATGATATGAAACATGAAGTTGCTGAGTCACATTTTGGGAACAGCAACATGAGGTGATTGAGCGACACCTTTCTTTGGCTGACTGGGATTGTTGGTCCATGTTTTTGTTTTGTGTCAGAACATTGTGTTCCAGGCGTGTGACTGTCATATGACCCTGAAGAATCACATCCTGCCATCCAATTTAATGCTCTTGTCTGTTGTATCAAACATAAACAACACTTGACAAAGCATTTGTTAGAGTCGACAACTGAATGAGCTCCCAGTAACATTAGTGAAGTTTCTACAGTCCAGATAAAAGCTGTTGTTGTGGTTTCAGGAAGCCTCCAGTTCGGCCCCGTTACTGGATCAGACACGGAAGCTTACACGGCACGCTTTGTTGAAGACTGTACCGTATAACAGTTGCCATCGAAAAACCAGGTGAGTGTGTTGCTGACTTGCAGAAAAAAATCCTCAAAATGAACACTTAGGACCTGCAAGAGCCATGTAGACTCACACTCGGTAAATTTATGGCTGCTAGAAGACCAGAGTGAGTTTCATTACACCCTTTTCTGTCTGAACCTGACAGTGTCCAAGAGAATATTGACTAAACCCAACCCAAACTCGACACGTGTCCTGGATTTCTAGTCCAAGTCTGACAAATACCCAACACAGTTACAGCAAGCTGAATTGTACTCTGTCTGTCACAGTAGTTGTAGTGGTTATTTGTGGTTACAACAAACAACAAAACTTATCGTTACATCCAGGAAGAAGCAACTTCTCGCCTCACAAGCACACACTCACACAGATACACGAGTCATACACCGTATGAGTTATCACCAGCACTTATGAGTATAATAAAATTCACTGTTACTCACTATTAACCATCAGCTCTTCATTACCTCTTGTTGAGTTATACTATTTATATAATCCATCCATTGTAATTTATTTTGAGTTGTTCTGGAGGACACACAGAACATTCACTGTGGATGGCTTCAATAGCCTCTGTGTTGTTTTCAGTATACTGTTGTAAATAGTAAACTGGTTCTAAACAGAAGCACTATGTCAATCACTTACCGGTTTTTAGTTATTATCACTTATTTTTACATGTTATACATCTGTTTCTTAACTGTTTACTCTATGATTCACTAAAAAAAACTTGAAATTACTATATCAATTTACGTGACTGAACCAGACAGTCATTTCTGCATTTTTGTACTTGGGCTGGGTTGGGCATGGTCAACCAGCACCTCCCGTGTCCTTGCAAGCTAAAAACAATTCTTCCATTCTTTCCATGGAATTTGGGGCAGGAGCATGATACAAATTTAATTTCCACTGATGCTTTACATAAAGCAGCAAACATTTTATTACGATAGCATACTCTTAAGCTGGTGTGGAATTCATATCCTTTTGTGAAGTGATTTAAATCTGTTTTTTACTAAGCATTTATGCTTGGCTTCTTCAGGTTCTTGATGTAGTATACTTAGAGTGCAGTCAGCTTATCATAAGACCCTGATATGTGTCAAAACCTCAAACAACCACACTTCAAAGAATCATCAATGATCCCTATAAACATGAACCTTTTTATTTTTAAGCACAAAATCTGAAAAAGGATGGATGAACACCACTTCATGTTTTAGTAGCGACGCCTGCAGTAAAATGCCGCAAGAAAACACATGTAGGAAACCTGAAGCTTCAAACAGAACAGCACCAAACAGCTCCAGTTTCAACCTCACAGCTGGTAAAGTCTCATCTTTTTTGTGTCACAGGATTTTCTTTTCATATTTAGCAGCCTGATCATGCATTATTTACAGCTATATTTTGTCACTTGTAGAAAATAAAAAGTTACATCCAGCACAAGACACAAAAAGATCGCACCTTTTTGTGGTACCTGAGGCAGAGCCTATAACAGCAGAGAAGAGGAGAGAGCTGGAGCACTACCTCAAACTGAAAAGGTGCATTTCAACGTCTTATTCATTTATTAATTATTGTTATTGTTTCTATCATTAATTTATTTAAGCAGAAAATTGCCACTGACATTAAGAATCAAATTTTCACAATGGAAAATGCAATTAAAGCTGCTGTCAGTGAGCATTCAGTGACATTAATTCACAGGGCTGCAAACACACCAAAAACTTTGCTGTGGTGTTTGTGCTGACATGAAAAAAATTTAGAGATTGCAGATTATTGCCCAGTAATTCTCTTTTTAAACTGAGCCTTGCTCAACTTTCACCTTCTTTATCCTCTTTATCTTTTCATAGCGATGGATGGATACAGGACCGTAGTGGCCAGTGGATTAAAGATGACAAGGTGGAATTCGATTCAGATGAGGAGGAGCCTCCTTTACTTCCTGGTCTTCCCACAAGTCACTGAGAGGAACTAAGGATTATGGGAAAACCCAGATTAACTTGTGCCAAGCCAAGGACACATGAGTTTATATTGTTGACTGTGGATAAATGTACCCATATATTATCAACTGTTATATACAACTTAAAGAATGAGATGAGAATGAGAGTAAATGCCAGAGAAATAGCTGGCATCTGTAGTCAAAAGAGAAAACAAGGGCAATCTTTATTCAGTAATGTCAAAGGTTAAATTATAGAAGCAGAAAGGTGAGTTGGATGCATGGATGGTGTAAATTGACAGTCTGCCTGTTTCAGAATGAACTCTCATTGTCAAGCCTTGATATTCAGAATGCAATCTATGATTGGATGCCAACTACATGCTAACATGAGTTGGCTAGTTAGTCGGTTGGTAAACAAACTTTGGAAATGCAAGTTAAGACTTTTATCTAAACTCAGTAAAGTTTAATCAATTTTATCTGGACGGCCTGGCCCTCAGTCAGTTTATGATAAATCATCAGCAAATTTACAGCATTCCAGTAAGCCACAGGTTTGCATTCTTCACAGCACAGTCTGTATTAATCAGAAAATACCAGGGTCAATGGACGGAGGGCATAAGCACTGAAGAAGACACTGCTAACCTGTCGAGAGCTCACTTCATTATTTCAGAGCTCAGGGCTTCAACACCACGCAGGCATTTAACTCACTGTAATAGTTTAACCTTTGTTGTCTGTAATAGAGACTCAACCGAATAAAATATAAAGTCTTCAACGATTTTTAAACTCCGATAACTTTTAATGTCATTTTACATGCTCCTCTGATGAGGAGGAAACAAATGGAACATAATATGGTAAACGTGCCTGTCACAGATTTAGAATCCAGGAACACACCTCTGTTTGACTGCAAAACAACCAACAGAGCAAAGAGAGGCTCGACTGCAACTTTAAATCATTTCAGGTTATAAAATGTCAGTGGAGGCTGTCTGGCTTGATGAAAAAAGTGACCTTTTTTAAAGGTCTGAAAATGAGTTTTCTGCTCATTTCTGTGGTGGTAATGTCAAACTTGATATTAGATCAGAGCGCTGCTTGAAGAGAAATGAGGAAATGGGATGAAAGAAATAATGGGAGGAGGGCAGGAACCTCGGCAATGCTGTCAGAATCCTCAGAGGTTAACAGCTGTTTCTGCTCATAAAACTCAGTGGGTGCTCATGGGTGCGACCCTCTTAAAGTCAGGGCTTATATTTGGAACGAGGTAACTTAAGCTTGGTGGGCTCAGTTTCGTTTCCCATCAGATTGAGAAGGTTGGGGTGGTAAAAATAGCTCAGGAGCTTGTGGGAAGTCAAAGAATCAGGGACGACCTAAAGGGATTTAAGTGGTTCCACTCCTTCCATGAAGGTTCATGTCCAAAATGATGCAGTTTTGACCTTCATGTTTGTTATTCACAATATAGAGAATCCCATTTTCAATTATAATTGAAACAGCGTCACATTTTTACCACAGAGTTGCTGTTAATCACCAAATATTTCAATTTTTGTTTTGGTGAGTCAAGTGACCCCGATAATTGGGTCAGTTTGTGTTGCCATAGCAACGGCATTTTTTTGACATGATTCATGCGAAGGTAATTTGTGCTCCACTGGGAATTTTGTGTTCTCTTTTTGATTTTAATTATTAAGATTAAAATTTGTTTATTTATTTTGTTGTTGCAATAAAAAATGCTACCACAAGGGCAGGTTTCCAGTAACTTTTTTTTTTAATTTTTATTTTATCCTATCAACAATGCAAATAAACTTTTTATTTTTTATGAAATTGTAGGGTAAAGTGATTTCTTAGTTTTCACATTTTAAAGAACCAGTGTGCTGGATTTAGTAGCTTCTTGGGGTTAAGTTGCATATTGAAACCATCTGAACACAAATTTTAAACAAGCATGGTATAAATTAATTAAAACTAAATTTTAATATTAATATTTCATAATATTTAATATTTTATATTTATCCCAAACATTTTGTCAGTGGCATTCATGTTGCCTAACAGGCACGTGTACAACATTTTATTAACGTTAATTTGTTTCTGTTTTTATTAGTCTCAAATCAAGGAACCTCATATAATGTAAATGAATAAATACATCTTTGGCTTTCAGCTTTTTCTTTCCCAAATTTGAGCAGCAGAACCTGAAAAGTCTGAGCTGCCTCAAGTAATTTCAATCAATATTTCTTGATAATTCATATACAGTGTACGTCCGGGATAAGTACAAACCATAAAATTAAAGTTTCCAAACATTTACAACAAATACTTGAATATAGATATTTTTATTTAAAGTATTTACAGATTGTTTTCTTCCCATGAATAGCACCACAATGAAAATGAGTAAACCTTTTTGTTTGGGATGATGTGGGCAATGCAGAGAAACAAAAAGCACAAAAAAGACACTTCACATTTTGCTTGTGACCTATACATGCCTTTATGAGGGTGAACTGTGCAGTCTACACAAGGGTGCCTGTGGGAAAAATGAAAATGAAATGGTTTCCAGTGGACATGGATGGATGTTGATGTTAGTGGATGCATGCTGGCCACTGCTGTTGCTGGTGGACTTCACAGGCTGCAAGGAGACGATGTGGTTCATTCTGTGATGCTTCATCTTAATCTCTGCTGGCGAACTGAGGAAAACAAGAAAAAAAAAAAATCAAATTTTTGGAAGACATTCTGCATACATATTTTAAAAAAGATATGTTTTTTTTTCTCTCACTCATGTCATTGTTGCGTGTGATGGCAATGGCAGCTCTGGCACGAGGACCCTGTTGGGTGAAGTGGTAGCCAAACCTGAGGATGCTGGAATTGTTCTCCAACATGGAGGCAATCTCCATCTCAACTGAATCTCCGAGCTTCTGTCTCTGTACCGGAGAGGAGACAGCACATCACTCCAGGTTTGTACCCTCAACCCACACAACAAAACACAACAAACTGCAACTGGGAATTCATTTTCTGAAATTAGTTTACATGTCTACAGATGTGCTTATAAACATGATAGTGTAGCATCTACATGTGTAGCTTTGGACTCAAATGTGAAAATGAGATGTTAGTTAAGGCTGCAACTAATGATTATTTTCCAGATTAATCGATTAGTTGTTTGGTCCATAAAATGTCAGAAAATATAGAAAAATGTTTCCCAAACCTCCAAATGCTGAGGTTTTCAATTGTCTTTTAATGATTTCTTTGTTAAATGGAGCAAAGAAACAGGAAAATAGTCACATTTAAGGAGTTAAAAAAAATCTGAAAGAACTGATTAATTAATTATCTAAATAAGTAAAGGAACAGACTGCGTATGTCGTCTCCCACTGTTCTAAACTCTGCGTTGGACATTCCCAGACATCTGGCCCTCCATAAATCCACAACGACCTCATAACAACAGAAATCAGTGATGGATCGTCTGACATTTATGGTCAAACTAGTTTGGACTGTATTCATGTGAGAATTTAACCTCAAAAACTCATAAACTACAACGTTTTCTGCAATATGTCAAAAACAAGCATAACCTTGGGAGAAAAATGGAGTTAGGAAAAAGTGAAAATTACAGTGACAAAATAGGAGTAAGCAATAAAATGAGATTAAAAAGTAGAATATAAAAATACAAATGCATTTACGTATGTAATATGAAAAAATAATTCATATTAGGTCAGTATGGAAAGTATCATTTTGTCTTGCAGACACTGCAGGGTTTCAGGTATGAAGTTGCAGACCTGGTTGTCGATCTTGAGCTCCACCAGTGTGGCGTTGTTGGCCATTGCTTTGATGATGGCCATCATGCCGTCTGCAGTAATGAAGTTGGACTCGATATTAAGACTCTGCAAGCTGGTGTTCTCCTGCAGCATCTCAGCACATGCCTACAGACACACATATGAACATTATTTAGCTTTTTAAGGCTTTAGCCTTCACAAACTGTATCTGCAGCGTAAATGCATGCAGTAGATTACAGAGTGGCAGGAAAGGTGTGTTTGCAGGAATTGAATTGACTCCGCTACTATGTTTATCATTGCAAAGTCCAGATAGAGAAAATGTTTTTAAGCCAATGTCTAGAACATGAAAGTGTCTAATAAGTGTATTTAAGTGGTTAAGTCATATACTGTATATTTAAATATATGACTCAGTGTGTAGTCACATGACTTTCAGATCAATTTTGTATTTTTGAAATGTCTCACTTCGACACCTTTCGATACCTACACACCAAAAATTAAATGAAACACTTGATGTACATATTAAATGTAATCAAGCTGTAATTGTGTGTCCAACGATGTAGTCGTAATTTATTTCCCTGAACCTTTAGTGTGGTAAAGGCTGGAAATTCTATGCCTTTTAAAATGCAAATGCTCTGTCAAAGCGATAACAGGTACAAGTCCACATAGGACAGTGTCTGGATCCGGTCCAACTTGGATGTAGTTAATTCATAAACAAGCAGTAACACAAGAATCTAACCACGGGTGTGTCATCCAAGACGATTCCTCATTTCAGTGAGCATAACATCAAGTGCTAGTTGTATTTGCAGGCCGACTGAAGGGTTAAAGTTAGGGACAGTGTACTCACATAGGCCACAGGGTCGTTGCTGCGGGTCGCGGCGATGCTCAGATACTCTACGTGTGAGTTTCCCTTCATGGCCTCAAAGATCTCTTTCAGTGTTGGGATGGGAATGTCCTGCAGCAAAAGACGAAGGTACATTAAATCTCTGCTAAAGCAGGTTTTATATTCTATCCAAAAATCCAGCAGAGATGAATAAGTTGAGGAAAGTGAACATCATAATGTTGTGTGGGCATATGATCAGAGCAAAACCTTGTGGGTTTGAAACTAAACTATAGTCTAAACACTCATTGATATACTGTATTTCTCTTTTTTCTCTGTAGTGTAGCGTCCCATTTGACCGACCGTAATGTTGTTGAGGTTGACTTCTGTCAGGCTGCTGTCGTTGTTGAGGATTCTCTCCAGGGTTTCCTCCACGTTGGTGGGGTTGGGTGGTTCTTCGGGGAAGATCTTAAAGGGCTCTTCCTTCACTACGCCTGAACGATACAGAACATCACGACTGAGGGTGGCTACACGGTGGTACACCAATAATGACAGTTCGGTACTGGCTATGACTTCAATTTAGCCGTTGGGTGCTGATATTGGTGGCTAAATTTGCTGTTGTGGCAGGTAGTGCAATTTCCATTATTAAAAAAATGACTGATGCCTTTTCAAGTCTTTAAGCCCTTTAAAATAATCTTAAATAAATTATACAAATATATGAAATAATCACAAACAACTGCAGTTTTAAGCCTACGTAACACCGTATTTAATACAGTATTATATTAACTGAATTAAAACATTGTTTTATGTTGTGTTGTCTACATAAACATGACTGTGTATATCAATGACTGTCATCTCATTTGCTGATACAGCCAACAAGGTAAATCAGGCAATAATAATGTACATCAGTTGTAATATATATATGCAATTTTTAAAAATCTTAAACTAACAGAATTACAATTTAAATAAGGACTTCCATTATGAATCTTGTCAACAGTAACAAACTGAATTTTTTTGCGATTATTAATATTAGTCCCAAAATGAGAAACATGGTCGATTTTCCTCATACGTACTGTTGATGCCCTCCGTGTTGGCAATCTTTCCTGTGGTGCCCAGAGCATCGTAGTACTGCTTGTTGCTCATCAGCGTGTACATACCAAGGATGGCTGAAAGTACAAAACAACAAATACTGTGAAAACATGTCAGGGAAGCAGTTCAGATAAAAATACCTGTTGTGGTGAGAGAGAGTGGCTGTCCTCTGATCGTGTTTGCTGTCGGTTTGTCACGTGCGCTGCCACAGGAAAGTCTGCTAAGCTACACAATTCAACACAATAAAACACATGACCAAAAAAACAAAGAGCTGACAAGTCTGTTTTAAAAAAATATATATTTTTCTTTAGTTTTCTAAAATGCACAATATGTAAGTGGAGACAAGCCAGCATTGCTGGTGATGAGATGCAATTTATTAAAACTAGTAGGAATTAATATATACAATACAAATTTAGAAGCTATCACATAAAAACACAACACTTCCTCCTGCACGTAGATAGTGGAAAAAACTATATACACTCAGTTATTTATTTTAAGTTGATTTATTTTAAATTATCTTCACTGTTTTTTCAAAGATTCAGACAAAAAAAAAAATCTAAACTGGTGTTACAGTAATAGATACTTCTTGTCCTCCTGCTCTTATATGTTATGTCCTGAAGGGGGCAGACCAACGGCTGCTTGTTCTATCTCTAACCTGCCAGACCCCCACCTCCCTTCCTCCCACCCACACATGAGTTTCCTGACCCGGTGTGGGGAACCGTGGAAAGGGCTGACTGAGGAGAGGAAGGCCAGGGAGACAGCTGCCTGCCTGATCGGGAGTCGAGGCGTGTGTTTGTGTGTGTGTGTGTGTGTGTGTGTGTGCACGTACACGTGCACGTGCGGGAGGGGCTGTCATCTGGTTTAGTCCTGAGAATAACCCATGGTAGCTTTGCAGCCCACACTGGACTGCAGAGAAAACCAAAAAGGCCTGATATAGCAAGGGGTTGATATCATATATACAGTATGTAATATAAAAATTCCAGGTCCAGAATGAATCGTTGGCTCCACGAAACTCTCTCTGAGCTCACGTAGTTGCTCACCAGACTATTCAGCACCATTTAGTCCATTTGGCAAAAAAGCCAAACAAAACACCAACAAAGGATGAGTGAGGTTCAAATCCTGTGTTGGACTCTGTCCTCGGTTAAAACAATGACCTTACGGGCTGATGAATACGAACAAACCTCTGCAGATGAGGGACTGCTTGTTTGGCCTGTGTGGACGGGTTTTCACTGTGTTCAGTGAGTCACACTCAATAAAATAAACTTGATTTTTCAGTGTGACCTTTTGGTAATGTCGGAATTTTTCACCAAAATTCCACCAGCATCCTAATACCCAGTACTTTAAAATTGACTCGCCCAGTTAACTGTGTATTTATTGGACTTTTGTTTGTCCGTCTCCAAACAGCAACAAGCTGAACATAATTGGCCCAGTTTTTGTCAAACCTTTGATTTGTCTTTGTGACAAATGAGTGCAAGTGTCTGTACAGTGTAGGTCTGTGTTTAAAATGTTTGGTAGGAATGACTGGCTGGTGTCTGTCAGTAACCTGTAACTGCCTAACTGCACGAGACTAAGCAAACTCAGCTGAAGCAGAAACAGAAGTTAGTAAAGGTGTCATGGAAAAAGGCAGAAAAGGTGGAGCTAAGATTCACAGTTCTATTACAGACAATTGTTTTAAGTGTGGGTGGAACATTTGGAAGAATGCTGATGGGAAGGGGTGGTGTAGCTTGCTTCTGGGTTCCCATCGTGGTTGATCAGATTTAAGGACTTTTTAAGAACTTTCCAGGACCAGTTTCCTCAAATTCAAGGACCAAATGTGCTGACACAGATGGCATCCACTTTTACTGATTTGCAGCACACTCTGCATCTGGACAAGTGATGGTCCTTGGGATCTTGGACAAGCCAGTTTTTGTCATTTTCTTTGATGAGCCAAATTTGGAATTTGCAGGCATCACATCCTTTGCTCTCTCTTCCTTAATGCTAAAGATGAACTGAACTTGTTTCTTGCACAAAATTCAAGCACTTTCAACGACCGATGTCTATTTAGGCTGCTTTTCAAAAATTTTCAAGAGCCATGACTTATTATTATTATTTTTTTTTTCTTCAAATTCACAAAATATTAATGATTTCAAGGACCAGTGGGATCCCTGTTGCTATCCCTACCCTTTCCACACGTACAAACCCTAAATTTCCAATAATAATAGTAATAACAACACACAAGAAATAAAAAGTGATTTTCTGTAATGTTAGCACCAAATAATTAGCCTAGTTATGGTAGCTGGAAAAACCTTATGTAGCATCACATGCATATTTTAGACCCCATTTAAAGTTCTCGTTCTGAAATAAGTTAGTTAAAATATATTAGAGACTAACTCACTAACTCACTCACTAACTCACATTATTTACTGTACATTTCACAATTGTTGATACTAGCATGCTATCTGACTGTTTTGCAAGCTGTAATGTGCAGGCTACCGTTATTTTTTTACTGATGAACAAGTCACATTTATTATTATTGTTTACCCTTAATAATCAGAATAGCGTGTACATGCTATGAGGGACAGCTTAGCCAACACATGCTTATGTTTATACAGGATTAGCCACTTGGCTAACTGTCAGCTACACTTCTGTTGGTAACTACAGCTATTTTAATGCTGTATATTTTTTACAGCTACGGCTAGACAATGTCTGAATTCAAAAGGAAACACATTTCCAAAAGACAACAGCACAAACGCAGTCTGTTTTAAAGAGATAGAGTATCTTAGCCCCCAATCGTCCCCGCGTCCACCCCGCCCGTCCTCTGGCAGCCTGAGGGCCATGAAGGCTTATTTATTTTTGTGTTGCTGAGCATAGGGGAATTGGAGCCTGTCGCATGTCTGGCCATGTCAGTTAGCCCGGGCCCTCTGAGCTGCTCTCACTTTATCTATAGGGACCACAAAATAAAGCAGTAGTAGCAGGGAGATAAGTGGGTCTGTATAATGGAGCTCTACATGTGGGTCACACACAGACACTGTGATGAAAACACCGAGATCACACTGTGCCGTGTTTGTCTGATGATGGTTTAATAAGCACCTGCAGCAGCGAGAGGACAAACCCATGTCACAGTAGGAAATGACACAGGTGGAATGGAATTATAACAAATTAGGGCTGCAACTAACAAATATTTTCATAACTGATGAATGTGTCTTTTATTTCCTGAATTAATCAATGAGTTGTGTGGTCCAGTCAATGTCATTAGGTGTTTCTCAAAGCTTAAATGTCCTTGTCCACTAACCAAAATTACTCAGTGATTTCCATGCCATATATAAATAAGAAAATGAAAATGAAAAAGTGTTGCAGCCCATTTATAAAAACTTATCACAGACTTTTCATTTCATTGTTACTCACAAGAATGTTGGAAGTTATGCTGCAATGAATTTTAATAGCCTTTCTCTCATCAGAAATTTTTAGTTTCTTCATTGCTTAATTAGTATTTGTGTAGAGTACACAATATTTGTTTGTTGGGGAAATGTTACACTGGTTAAGGGGATGTTTTAATAGTGTGTGACTTACCTGCAATATCACACATCTCTGCATCAGTGGCGTTTTTCAGAGCCTCCTCCAGCTCTGGCTCTAGGATCACCTGCTCATGCTCGGGAATCTCTGGTGCTTTCTTGGGTATAAAGGCTTTTCCTGAACACAGATGCAAAGAGCAGATGATATAGACACGAAAATGATGTAAAAAAATGTATGAGAAAACGTGGCATACAGAGAGACAGTGAAGAACCACACTTTCAAGTGAGTCAAGTATAGGAAGGACAGTATATTATCCTTTGTGTAATTATTAATAGTGCTCTGCAAATAAATATTTTTTTCAATAGTTTTTCATCACAGCCTGAATGTCTCTCTTTTCATAAAAGCCCTGTTCAGATCATGTTTCCCAAAACAGCAGTAATCCAGGGTTTATCACAGATTCTCAGAAAAGCTCCAATAAACTTGGTTTTCCACTTGATCCTGGACTGTGTGCAAATCTGCAAACGAAGACAACGTTACTGTACATTTAATAGATGTGTTTCAGCTTTTTCAAATTTCAAATTTCAGTACAAATATTCTCAGTGGATTCATTTCTTGACATTTTGGGTTGTAGGACTGACAAAAACATCCCAAGAAAGCATACACACACACCTGAGAGTCTGAGCTGCTGTGCAGTGATATATTACAAAAGGTTATTCTGAACAGCTGCCTATAAATAAACCTGCACTGACTATTGCAAATAAATACATTTCTCACTTTCATCTCATCTGATATTGTACATTTAAAAAATAAATATCATGTTTTAAGCTAAAATGTGAGTGGAGACAAGATTACATGCAATCTATCTATAAGCAAGATTAATGTTTTAAATACAGTTGTCCACGTTATTATTTACATAATCTTTTGATTCCACATCATAAATATTTTGATGTATACACCCTTCCGTATCAAAACAAAGATGTTTATTTAGAAATTCTGTGAAATATCATGATTAATATTTTTTATTGTGATATTATAATGGAATATTGTCTTATAATCTTAAACTCTTATTGCCCTCCCTGATTGAACAGTTGTTTTTTTTTCTCTATATGCCCCCTCTTGACCAGAGTAGATGCTCATTGGCCCCTTCGTTATTTGAGTTTGAGACCCCTGATCTATAGAAAGGGTGTTTGACTGTGTGCAGGGGACAAATAATAAAACACACTAGTTATTATTTTTTGTCTTAATCTGGTTTAAATGTATTAATTAGGACTGACAGAGCATCTGGTTACAAATGGTACTAGGTCTGTTTTTACAAAGGGGTTTTTTTTTTTGACCACTTAAAGCACTTTACAGTTTTGCCATCCACTCTTTCCTGCAGTGCCTCTTTCTGCAGCAGCATTATCTGTCACATGTCGTTCACACCCATGTCAGCGCTGCCAACACAGGCAGCAGGAGCGATGTTGGGATGTTGAAATGTTTGAAATTGCGATGTATGATGTTTGGCGTTCCTCTGCCCCACCCCCCACCTTTCTTCTCCCCAGTGAAGGGCACCAGGTCTTCCCTGTCCGGGTGTTCCATGGCCTGCTTCTCCAGGTGCTGCATCAAGGCGTCGCGGTCGAACGGCCCCGTCGGGCTCTTCTTTGTCTGGTCACGCTGCCGGAGGCCTGCTGGCAGCATGTCATTCTGGGAGGACAAGAGGTCAAATGTTATGTTGCTGTGGCATCGAGAAGAGCAGTGAACAGGGAGCCTAAGGCAGAGATGATGTGTCACATATGGTACGTTTTCCCTGAAACATGGACATGATTTCAGAAATAACGTGGATTCATTTAACTTTTTCTTAGCACAAAAAAGAACAGTTACATACTGATATAAAGCTGCTGTTCAGTCTGAATGCAGTCGTTATGCATAATTCAAACTAGTAATAAAACTATGGTCATACACATTAAACTTAATCACAGTTCTTTACTGCCTCATAGTAGAATGTCCTGCAAACATTTAAAGCTCTGACATGTAATTAGTCACAACTGCATTCAGGTGGATGAGGAACAAGCTGATCGAACACCTGAGGGAACATAAGCTTTCAGGCACCAGAGAAAATAATCAGAGGCACCATCACCTGCTGGTAAGACTAACTGATTCCCCCTCTCTGTACCTCGGGGTCCATCTCCTGCAGCTCATAGTCCAGGATTTCCAGCTCCTCAGCACTGAGGCCCCTGAGGATGGCATCCTCATCGATGTCCCTGGGGTCCGACATGGCTCCTGAGGCTGCGGCTCACACACACACCAACTCACTCATACACACCGCTGCTGCAGGGCACTTTGGGAGAGGAGAGGAGAGGAGAGGAGAGGAGAGGAGAGGAGAGGAGAGTAACATACATTACTAAAAAATTCAGTGACCAAAAAAAAAAGGAAGAGGCTAAAGCTCAAGGCTTATTTTGGCCTGTACAACTGATCAAATAACACAAAATATCAACAACATTACCCCAAAACTGAAATATTGAAGTAACAACAAATCCAAAAAAACAAACAAATTTTGCTTTTAAAGGCTTTTATGAAATTCTCACTTTAAAATGTTCAAATAACCATATTGTGTGGAAATTATGGAAACCCTAGAAAGAATTTCTGCCACATAGAAATTAACGAGTTTCCTCATTAATTTAAATTATTTCATTTCTCAATGATTATTTATCTGAGTGTCAAAGCTTTTCATGCTGTTTAATAAGAATTAGTCAAATTGTTGTCATGTTCCACATCTGGTTTGAGTTGCCGCTCCTCTCCCACTTTTAGTTCCTGTTTTATTTTGTAATTTTCATGTGTTTCCTGGGGAAGTTGTTGTGCTTTGTTTTTCGGGAGGCTGGCTGGCAGGTGAGGCAGGGACACCAATCATCACAGCTGTTCCTGTTCAACTAATCAGCTCCTTCCTATTTATACCTTGGCTTCCTACTTCCTGGTGTCAGTGTATCCCATTCAGTTTGTGGGTAACCTGTGTCACGTCACTTGCTCTGTTGAAGCTCTAGCTGAACTCGTTTACTGTCTAAGTCTGGTTTTTTACATTTGCTTCCCTTCCCTGAGTCCTGCCTTGTTTGTTAGCCCCAGTGCTCCAAGTTTGGCTCAACCTTATTTTGTATTTTTGCAAATAAATCGTGCTCTTCCTTTTTGACTTCCGCCTCCACCTATTGGTCCTTTTAGTCCTTTTTTATGATTAAACCAAATCATTACAATTGTAGTATTTTTATTGTATGTGTAACAAACTGTAAACTGCATCCTATTGTAATGCACCTATGAACCAACTGCTCTCTGCACAGCACTTCAATAATGTGACGACGATAATAATAGATACATTTTCCAATAATATGTTTGCAGTATACGGGAGCAAAGAGTCGGTATGTCTATTCTGCAGCTCACTTTCATATTTAAGCTTCATTTTCACCTTTAAACACATTCAAGTTGAACAGGCTGCACTGCTGATTTTTAAAAGAGTGAAGTGGAGAAAGTGAAAAGGAAAGAGAGAGAGAGAGCAAAGTTTTTGTAACTCTAAACCCTTAGCTCACCATGCTAAGAATAGCAGGATGGAGAGAGTGAGGAGAAGGGGTGGAATCCCTTGTTTATCATTGACAGACATGTGCTCGTACAGTAGTGGACCCACCCGAAAACTTATCTGCACCCTGTGATGAAAAGGACAAAACTGAAAACGCCAAAACGCAGAGCGCCCCCTGACACAGCAAAGCCATTTATTTCAAACCACACAACATCTGCCTTCAAACTAGGAAATACCACAACGATAACACACGTGTGCATGTGGGTCACAGTATGAGTAATGCAGATATCGGGTTTGAGAGGTCCAGAGTTTTCTTTTTCAGTCCAGATTTCATCCCAAACTTGGCCAAAAGGAGAAAAAAAACATCACAGTTCAGGTCATAAAATGTAGTCAATAACTTTTGTACTTTTCAAGAAGCATTAACATCTCAGTTTCAACAGCAGGAATCATTATATTATCGTGTTTATCAGTTCAATTTGACATAGCATACAATACACACAGTATAGGCCAGTTTCAACATATTTCTCTTACACGACCAAAAACAACTTGAATGAATATAGATTTTGAAGCTAAGCAACATATCTTGGTTGTTATTGGTCAGTAATTGTACCATCACCTTTTAATAAAATAATCCGAGAGAGAACTGGATTCCTGTACCTCATTTAGACTCTTAGTGTTTCTTAAAATCAACAGTAAGGTCAGTGGCGGGCACAGACATTGAGAAGGGTAAAATTAAAAGGGCACCTACTGTGCACCGGTGGGGCAGGTGCCAGTAAGTCACTTAAGGCAGGTATGTTCAAAGTGTGACCTGGGGCCAAAGGCAACCCAGCTCCATGTACTGAACATATGGACCTCCACACATTATTGTTTAATTAAGCAAGTTCAAGTTGCATTTTATAGCAATGTTTGTTAGTGAAGACATGCAAGAAAGCCCTTGTATGTTACTGATTATTGACATCCCAATGAACTGTTGATTATTAGGTTTTAATATGCCACAGAAAGTAAAAATGCAACTCTAGTTGTTATTCTATTCTGGCTCATGATTTAAGAGGGCACTTTAATGTGCAGCTATTTTCCTCTAAACTGGAACATGTTTAAAAATGTACACCATGTGTGACTGAAGAAACTTGTGAAACTTGTTATTCAGTTCACTCACTCACTCACTCATCTTCTACTGCTTTATCCTCCACATGAAGGTCGCTGGTGCCTAATTCCAGCTGACATAGTGCGAGAGATGGGGTACACCCTGGACAGGTCACCAGTCCATCACAGGGCCGCGATTCAGTTCAATTCCAGTTTATTTGTACAGCACAGATT
Organism: Brachirus orientalis; assembly: GCA_016785285.1. Taxonomy (NCBI): domain Eukaryota; kingdom Metazoa; phylum Chordata; class Actinopteri; order Pleuronectiformes; family Soleidae; genus Brachirus; species Brachirus orientalis. The sequence goes on from JAFBJR010000313.1 coordinate 821,953, forward strand.
CATAGGGAGGGAGGTTATTGAAGGAGAAGTGGGCGAAAAGAATAATGGAAACGAGAGACCAGGAATGTTTATGTAACTGGTGTATTTCAATAATCAATAATAGTAATTATTAAGAAATGAATAATTGAGACTGCTTAGGAGGAGTGTAAGAAGTAGTGGATCTCTGCTTTGTAACTGAATCAGCTGTATATTAAAACAAAAAACAGTGTGTAGCACTGGCTGCTCCTCACTCAGGCTGTGTGGCTCTAATGTGTAAAGCCGGTAACACAAACAGTGGGTCATGCAGCCCAGTGTCAAAGAAGATGGAGGAGACTGAAAGGATGATGAGGGGAAGGAGGCTGCAGTTCGGGGGGGCGGGTGGAGAATTCAACCCTGACACTGTAATTCATGCTGAAATGGAAATATTTTTTACAAGTAATCAACAATAATACGACCAAAGACTGTACTGAATTAAAAGTGGATGTAGTCTTCCGGTTTGTTGGTTGAGGCCAACCAGGAGTGAAAATATACTGAACAGCCACCAGATGGCAACTCCTGCCTATTTTCCCTTGATTTATAATGTCAGTGAACATTTTTTTTTTCTGAGGAGTTAATGTCAATCACTAGTTTCAGTTATTTTTCTATAGAACATAATGTTGATTATGTAAATTATCACCTTTTTTTTTAGGCTAATCCACAAAAAGTTGAATGTTTATTTGTAACATCAGTTATAAAATTATATGCTAAAAGGTCGATACTCAGTGTCTCAAAGGCGATATATCGGCATGCAAAAAATATCACAATATTTCACTGTATCGATTTCCCCCACCCCCAGTGGACACCGCTGTGATTGACAGCTAGTATCGACCAATAGGAGCCAGGCGACGTCTGTAAATTTCCAAAAATCTGAAATTGACTCTGTCAAATTGTGGATCTTTTGTGAAAAATTTGAAGCTGTACTGTGTAATTTTTTTTTTTCATGTTGTTGATATTATTCTGCCTCTTTTTGGTCTTTGTGAGCAGAAACATATAACTGCAAATTATTTACCTGCTACGTCTATGTGTGTGGAGCTAATTGGCTGAATAAGCTAAAGCAGGCTACACTAGAACCATGATTAGTACAAAAAACATAACTCATAATGAACAACATTACATATAAACAAGCTCAACCCACAAAGCAAATTTTCCAAAGAAGTTAAAAAAGAGCTAAACAATAAAATACTTTAGTGAGTAAAAAAAAAGCATAAAAATGTAAATATGTATTACATAATGGTTTGAAGTCTTAATGCCCAAACCTTTTCTCACAGGAGGCCAAAATTGATATAGGGTCGCGACCCAAAAGTAAACACTCATTGTATTGTGTCGTATTACGATGCAAGTACTGGGATCCCAGGTTCATTAACTAAAAATGTCTTTATCTTAAACAGTTAAAATAACAACTTTAGATTGTTTGTTTCTGTCACAAAACTTAATTCCAAAAAGTAATTTAGCTTTAAACAATCAGAACCTGATTTATTTATTTATTTTCTGCATTCCATTAAATAACCACTGGTGATGTACATGGAGGTGGTGTTAATAAGCTAAGGGGCATTTCCATTTCACAGAAAGAGAGCAGCATACACAGTGAGATTATAATTGGATTTCTTTAGCATATATACATGTTTAAATAACCTTTTTTTTCAAAAAAATGTCTTTGGATAGAAGTAAAACACATAAATGCAATATATTTTATTAAAACCTCTCTATTAAAATAGATGCGGTTCATGTTTTTCCTGATTGGCTGTACGGTGTAAAACATGGAGAGCCGTCAGTGACCTGAGCTGTGACTGTGACCCACATCTCCCTCCACTAACGGCTCGTGTCATTTGCCTGCAGTGAAGCCTTTGATCCTCGCTGATTGCTGACTTTAATGGGCGGCTGTTTTCTGACTCTTGATTTACGAGCGATGGCTCAGACAACTGCATACCAGCAGCCTGAAACCAAACATCATAATAGTTTTATGTACGGTGCTATCTATACACAGTGTGTGCAGACCCTTCCAGTACTGCACTCTATCTACAATTCTGATGGGATATTTGCTGTTTGCAGTAAAACTTTATAAATGGTCAAAACATAAACAGCCTCTGTATGTTCCTCCGTTTGTTTGGACAGTTAACTTGTCACCTTCCTTGTTTGTGGAAAACCTGTGACCACACTGGAAACAGACTGGACCTTTTCCGTATGTGCATCTGTCCCCAGTGTTCCCAGCAGGATTTTCATAGGGAACCAAAACGACGCGGGAGTGGAACAGAGCAGAGGCTGCTGTCAGTGTCAGCTGCTGCTGCCAGACAACCATCTCCTCCACCTGCAGCTGCCGTCGTCACGGAAGCTGGGACACGAGCTGAGGCTGCTCATAAATGTACATCTACATTTTACTGGGATTTGATTAATGGCAGCTGCCTTTAGTGCTGTGCAGTTAAAAAGTAACAATAGTTACTGCCATGGGGGGGGGGCGAGATCTCAGATGTTGTCAAGCCAAAGTGAAATTGGGATTTCAGGTTTTAATTTTTACCTTCTTAAAAAAACCAAACTGGAAATGGCATTATTCAAAACAAGTTTTTATTTTATTTTTATTTTCACTTGTGGGATTTGAAAGTGCAAAAAAAAAAAAAATACAAGCCCTGTTTTCAGCCCTGCCTTTGAAAACAACAAGCTTTCTACATGGAGCAATGGTATCTCAGTGGTAGTGCGAGTTGTCTTTCAACTTGAAGGCTGTGGGTTTGATTCCTGTTAAATTCGTGTTGCTCAAGATGCTCCCGTGCAGGCAACGTGTGAATGGCAAAAAGTGTAGTGTAAAGCAGCTTTGACTGGTCATTAAGATTAGAAAAGCTCCATATAAATACAAACAATGTATCTAACTACAGAAGCCCAAGGAGTGTTGGCAATGGAAGTTAAAAACTTGCGAATTAATTGATAAAATCGATTTATCTTCCAGCCCTAATTATTTCTATTTAATTTTCTTTGAGAGCAAATAAAACAACATAAAAAACAACAATAAAAAACACTATATGAATATGTTTATGCACGCATAATTACTTTAAATGTCTTACCTCAGATGTGTAAATTAAGTTTAAAAACCACATTATTTGAATGGTGACTTGAATGTGTCTACTGCACGTGACACAGTGACCCATAGAGAACGTTGTACAAGTTATTGTACAAGTTGTATAATAAAAAATCCAGGGAGATTTATCATGTATTTGTGATTTCTTAACAAGTCACAACAGAATTTCTCATCACAGTCATCAGTGCCTCAATAGTAAGAAACTGTGTTTATCATACTCCTGAGACAAATGTGATAATTACTACAATGTTACACACGCACACACACATACACACATCAGGCACTCCTCATATTTAATTAGAAGCCTACATTAATATAAAACCTGTTGGGATCATGCTGTAATAGAAACTGAAATAGAGGAGATGTCAGGAACTTTTTTTACATGAAGAAAACAAATACCTTCAGTATGACCCAGTATCCAAAATCCCTCACTGACAAAGTTATTGTTTTCCAAAGGGTTTGATAAATAAAGTTTAAACAGAAACACATGTTGGACTTTTTTTTTTATCTTTTATACAACTAAATGCTACAACTCTCTACGTGTTTTGTATTTGACCAAATAACATTTTGCCTTTACCTTGTAACTGGATCTGTAAACCCCAAAACCTCAGCTCTTCTCTGCTCTTGTACCAAAGCCCTTCATCTTTCACTAAACCATCGCCATTGGCCCATATGTGTTGTGTTTTCATGAAGGTTGCAGTGTACAAACAGAAGTACCTTCAATGACAAGCCAAGTCTTCTTTCAGCCTGAACTGGTGTAATCCATCAGAATAACTGAAAACACCTGTGAGGACTTTGATGTCGATGGATTCACTTCCAAAAAAAGACAACTTTTAACGCATGGATTTGAAAATGAGATATTATTATTATTATTATTATTATTATAAAAGTAGCTCAATAATGATGAAACTGAGTTGCCAAACTGTAGATAATGATGCTACACATTGTTGTACTAAACATGGCGATATTCTAAACACACGATTCTGAACAAAGGTGACCTCTGACCTGTGAGTGGAGTTCTCACACCAAAACAGGAAACACATGCTCAAATTTGTTCATCACATTTATTGTGATTGGTGAAAAGGTGATTTGGAGGACGGGAAAAGTGGCCACATAGCAAAAGGTCCATATATAATAAAACCATAATCCTATTATCATAACATTCTCCAGGTTTTATCTTGACATTAGACAGCCTTTTCTGGCAAGAAAATTAAATTTGTACTACTCTGTAAACCACTAAGTACCCTCACCAAACTACATACAGCAATTTTACATCACAGAACACAGGAGTTGTTGAACCACTGTCAAACCTTGTGTTCAGATTTATCCAAACAGTACAAACTTTCCAAACGAGGCAGCAGTAAACCTACAAACACTGAATTTTCCCTCTGGACTTTTGTGTGAGAAAGTGAGCAGCTCACAAAGAAAGACTCGCTTCAGAAAAGGCAGATGACATGGCAAACACTTTTCTGAGAAAGTGTAATATTGAGATGTAGATTTTATTTTGCTATCTGTTGTCTGTGGTGTCCCCACTGACAGTGAGCCTGTTGGGTTTAAGGTACGGGGGGTGCACACAACGCAGTCAGCACTGACTATGTGCCTCATGCAATTACACTTCAAAAAAACCTGAACTTTGCCTTTAACAAAACGGAGCAGGAGTAACTCTGCACTGAACCACAGAGGAGTTACTATGTGTTTTATGAGCCAAAGACCATTACAAGAGTTTGGATTTCACAGTGACCCAGGGTTATACTCTTGTAAAAACTCTGCTTCTGTACCAGATTTTACACTAGATTTACTGTTTTTGTTCTATAAGTGTGTGTGTGTGTGCGTGCGTGTGTGTGGCAGCCACAGAGTAAGAGAGGCGTTTTTAAATGAACCAGTTGCCACCAACTGCTCAGAAGATTTGTCACCATCCGCAGGTCATCTTCTCCACGTCTTACTGCCCAAGTGCAACATTCCAAATCATCCCTCAGCTTAATTTTAGCTGCACAAGTCAGCCGTACCAGTGCAGCAGAGCTTGATTTGCTTCTTGACACGGAATCGAAGAGCCATGTCGAAAGCTTTTTTTTGCTTCAGAATAAAAACTTGTTTTGCAGGTTTTCACAGGAGAGCAACAAGTGGCTTCTTTCCAAGAGCCAAACAACTTTCCCTGACACTGCAACCGAGCTAAATTTACAGTAAGGTCACATCTACGTCAATTGCAAGTGCCCCCAAGTCCCTCTTCATCTTTCACCACAATTATGCCAAGAGTCCCTGAAAGACCATTTGATCCAGTGACAGAGACCAACAAACAAATGTCAGACACTAATGGATCCTGCAGGCTGGAGGTGATGTGCAGCAGGTGGACCACATTAACCCTCGTTCCAGGTTTCCAAACTGTACCTGCCTCCCCCAGAAAACATCTCCAAATCCCCTGTGACAAATTAACTCCACGGCTTTTGGACAGCTTAACCTCCACATGCCTCAATGAAAGCTCCACACTGAGTGGCTGTATCTCTCATGCAGAGAGGTCCATCCTGAAAACTCCCCTTAAAAGGACCAGATCAACTGAAATCCAGCTGAGCCTTAAAAGTCAGCAAAGAGACATCACTTCACCTTTGTCCTGCTCCACAATCTCTCACTCCCACACTCACACCACAGTCACTGGCTTCAGGTAATAGAGCCTGGCCCGTGTCCACCTGTCTGTTAACCTCACTCCCTCGCCACCAAACAGGCGGATTAAAGTTGGAATAACCCACACATGCCCAAAAAACACACACAGAAGAGGCGAGAGAGCGGGACGCAGCCTCACACCTACCTTCACAGAAGCACAGTGCTGAAGCTTCTCAGCAGCAAGAAACTGGAGAAAGTTGCTCTCGCTCTCTCTCTCTCTCTCTCTGACTCTCTCTCTCTCTGACTCTCTCTTTCGTGTCAGGCGTCAGGCCTTCTATGCTGAGAGAGGAAAACTGACAGCACTTTGAGAAGTCAGCATTTTATTATTTTGGCTGAGGGGGACATGGGGGGGGGAGAGAGGAAGTGGAGCATGACCTCATAAGCTCATCAGTCCTTCAATTAAAAATGAATGAAACCAGATAGACAGAGAGAGACTGACATCTAGTGGTTTGAACTGAGTTGCACTTCAAAAAGATAAATTCAAACTCATCAGTATCAGTGAGACCTGTTTGCTCATCTTTAATCCAGAGGTGTATTATTATTATTATTATTATTATTATTATTATTATTATTATTATTATTATTATTGTTGTTGTTGTTGTTGTTGTTGTTGTTATTATAATTATTGTTATTATGCTATGATTAAAAGTTGATATCAGTATAATTTCTCATCAATAATCTCTGCTGCTGCTTGTATAAATGACACCATAGTTCTATAAATATGATGTAACTGATTCTAAACTTGATACGACTGTTTGCTCCTGGTCTCTCTCTTCTGTCTCTCCCTCACCTCCCTCTCTTTTTTCTTTCTCTCCCCTCTTTCTGTCCCCTTGCCTCTCCTCTGTCCACCATTTTCCTTTCACCCCAACCGGTCGAGGCAAATGACCGCACATCTTTGAGTCTGGTTCTGTCACAGATTTCTTCTTGTTAAAAGGAAGTTTTCTCCCTCCACTGATGCCTCGTGTTTGTCCATCATGTAACTTGGTGGGTTTCTCTTCTATCTGTAATATTGTAAAGGTTTTGGCCTTACTATGTACGATGCCTTGAGATAATGTATGTTGTGATTTGGTGCTATACAAATAAAATTGAATTGGAGAAAAAAACCACAGAGGGGTCAAGTACATACTCACGATCGTGTGTCCACTAAGGTTAATGTTCATTTCACCAATCACGCCTTGTTTAAACACTTTGTTGTGGACTTTAAATGTTTGTTGCCTTCGTTGCCTTTGTTATTTAGGGAGACGTGGCTTTTTAAATGTGCACCGAACTCTAATCTGGCACCATGGCGATGTAAACAAACCGTCCAGAAACAGTAAAATAATCTCAGATAATCATTTACGCAGCTGGTGACAGACAATAACAGGACAAGAGACACTCGCCTCTTGGTTCACCACTGAGTGTTTCCAAAACTTTTATTGGATAGGTAAACTAGGTATTTCCCACCAGGTCATTTATTCACTTCTCTGTTTCCATAAACATGATATTCATCTTTTCTTTTCTTTCTCAGTTAAAGATGTGAAATCCCTGAATTTTATATTCTGACACCACAGAGTTTGTCTCCTAAGGCTTATATTTTAAAGCTACGATGCATATACAATATAATACAAAAAAAAAAACATACTTATGGGTTGTATATTCAACTCTTCAAACCAGATATCAAATATTTCTACTTAATTCGAATCTCACTCCTCTCTTACAGTTATTGATATGTCCAGCCATTACTTAATTTCTATTTGCAGTGAAGATGTGGCACATGATGGTAAACTTCATGTGAATGTGAATGACAGCAGCAATTCACCAAACGTCCATCATAATTCCCCGATTTTCCCCTGAATGCTCCTTTTGTAAGTGTTTCTCAAAATCAAAACTGCAAGTGCTTGAAATATTTTCTCATCATTTACAGCACTTGGCACATCAACCACTTCCCCTTTAACGCCACTAGATGGCAGCAGATGGACAGGACTGGTTTAAAATAGACTTGATTTGAGGTGCTTACGAAATCATTGCCCTGGATCAGGCAACAGTGTGTTTTGCCATTGCAATTTCCTCCAGTGCTTGGCTGTTAATCAGGGTTACATGAGGAAAAAGAACACATGCAGTGAGCAATAATGAACTCATCATGAAACAAATGAATGTGTTATTTGTTTTCACTGATGAATTATTCATTGCACATGGTGCAGGTTTCTCTCAAAAGAGGAAGAGTGTGTTCTCTCTGGAGGCTTGGATTACTCATTTGCCATTTGCCAGTGCCTTCACCAAACCCTGAACCTCATTACAGAGGACAGAATGTCATTCACGTCTTAAGTCAAAAACCCGACCAGTCTGTCTGACATGCTGTCCAACCACATTCTCCACATTCAGACACTTCCATGGAGATACCAGGGACAACAAGAAACAAAGGTGTGTTCAGCATTCATTCATTATCCTTTTGCTCTCCCTTGTAATCGCAGTGCGATGGGAGAAACACCTGAGTTCTCACACTGTTCCTACCTTTCATTTTGCTTTGCAAGCACTGACTCTGTGCCTTGTTCTGCAGAACTGCACTTTTCTTTCCTCTTTATTTTCAAGGTCCTGATAAGATGTGGCCTCACCTGCAGCTTCTGTGTGTGAATGTGCTCGGTTGACGGGCGACGGTTGTTTTCCTGAAGGGGCAGTTCACCCAAAACATGACAGTTCACACAGAGGGGGGGAGTCCGATTATAGTGAGTGAGTGAAGTGAAGAGCTAAATGAGGTGTTTTCACATCACAGTTGGTTAAGTGGTTAATGCATCTACATTTTGGTCAAAAACACCAGACAAAAAATAAATCAAGATGATGCAAAGCACAATAATAAGTACATGAAAGTGTTTATTAATTAAATACATGTTTGTACTTGCTGAAGTTGAATAAAACAATTTAAATCAATTAATGAACTAACAAAAAACCTTGGCCCTGTTTGTAGTGTATTGACAGTCCTTATCTATCTGTTTTTAATTGCTGCCTGTGTACTGTAGTCTTTTTGTCAAATTTTCTATACACAGACTATCATCATCATTACTTTTAATATTTTACTTTTTGTTAAATAAAACTGTCAAGCTGCTTGTTCAGCTGAAAGCTACTGATGTTGAGTTCCATCCATATGTTAATGTGTCATTTTATGGTGACTGTTTTACAACCTTTTTCTGATTTCTGAATATTTCCTCTGAATGTGGTCAAACGACATCAACTCAACTCATAGAATTACATGGAAACTGTGATAAATGTGATTCTGTCTCTAAATCCTAAATGTCAGATTTTGTCAGATCTACAATAAAACCTGAAATGTTTCTTTTCTTTTCTTTTAAAGCAGGGGTGTAATAATAATTATATTGTGAAGAAAATTGTTCTCGTTTCCTCTCAAGGTCAGTTCCCTCCTTCTTTCATTTTCTGTGTGCTTCAAATTATAGTAATAACAATATGTTTTTTCCCTTTGGTTTACAGTTTATTATCCACTGAAAAGAAACCAATCATGCTTCAAAATTTCCACACCACAGGATTTTTATTTTATTTATTTTTCATACAAGAAATACTTGTATTGTTTTGTGTGTGTGTGTATGCGTGTGTGTGTGTGTGTGTGTATGGCTGTTTCTAGTTTATGGGTCATCCAATAGGGAAGAGGAGGCACTAGGATGTCAGAGAAGGAGTGAGTAACATCGAGAAAAGGACAGAAACAGTGAGACAAAGGCAGACACATGGAGAGACATGGGTTGGGTGTGTGTGTGTGTGTGTGTGTGCTCTGGTATTCCTCATGTTGTGGGGACCTCAGTCTGCATACACAGTCACATTATGGAGACTTGTTTTTCTTACGGGGACAAAAATCAAGTCCCCATAATGTAAATGACTACATTTTAAAGTTAGACTGGGGTTAGGGATAGGTTAAGGTTAGGGTTAGGGTTAGGGCACTAGTAATTATGGTTAAGGTTAAAGTGAGTCACCAGAAAATGAATGTAAGTCTGAAGTCATGGAAAGCAGTGTGTGTGGGTGTGGTGGGGTGTTAATATGCGCATATGAGTCTAATGTAGAGTAAATCTTCTGAATTTGAAGTTAAGATTTTACTTGAGCAAATATAATGTTTCCCCAAACTTTAATAGTTTGTTTTTGTTTTACATATAATTATTATTATCTCACTTGCTTTCCTTTCCATGTTTCTCCATCGAGCAGTATGAAAACTATTTACTCTTATGATACTGATTGGGACAATAATTGGATTCACCTTTCAAAACCTGATGAGAAACTATTATTATATTTAAAAAATATTGTTATTATTAATAATAGGAGGAGTAGTAGAAGGAGTTGAAGTTGTTACTACTGTACAATGATGAACAAACAAGATGATACACTGTGAAAAGTCTATTTTTGCTACTTCTTCAATATCACAACTTTTTTCAAATATGTTTTTCTTCCTGATTTTTGTTGTTTAGGTTTAAAGACTGGCATTCTGATTTAGACGGTATGTGATGAGTGTTTATGGAAAGACCTGTGTTCAAGTTGATTAAATTAGAATTTTGAAGAGCAAGGGAGGCGAGTTGGGGCTCTCCCGCTCGAACAGGAAGTCAGTGGGCCGACCTCTCCGAGCAGTCTCTGGAGACAAAACCAAATCGACATCTGAGCCTCTGTTTCTTCTCTCGTTTGCTTTTTTGAATCATAGTTATGTCCAGTCTCTGTCCTTTTCACATGCACGTCAGCATTGTTTCCTCTATGTCATCCCGCTGAACTGTACCTACTTCCTCCTTTACTGAAAAGGGGAAATACATGGATTGAGTTCTTGTAAATCCATCTCTGTGTGGTTTTCTTCCACCACTAGAGGGGGATGAGGCAATGACACGGAAGCAACAGACAAAAGGCCTTTGTCTCATAAGGAATTCAACCCTGTCTCCTGCTTGTCCTTTGTGCGTGGGTGTGTGTTACAAGCACAGCAGGATCACAGCAGCAGCAGCAGCAGCAGCAGCAGCAGCAGCAGCAGCAGCAGAACGTTAGTGTTGACAGCAAACACAAGCCCTGTCCCTCACCGACTCTACAACACACCCACTTTGCACCAAATACTGAGTGAATATCAAACAAACCACATGAGAAACATTCCATCGTGTCTGTCTAATTCGACCTCAGAGCTCGTCTGAACCTGTCGCGCCACAGGCCGCTGCGTGCGTGTGCTCCCCGTGTGTTGTAGCTCTTGGAAGGCATTTTGCCCTCATCTCATTACATGAGGACAAAAAAAATATGCACTATCAGGCACAGTCATCATCCACTAGTTATTCATCCACAAATATGAATCTAGGAGTGGTGCTGACGAGTCATCCGTTCTTTCACAATATCAGGTTGTAAAGTAATAGGACAACTGTTGCATATGTCAGCTGATGTGAAGATAACGGGTCAGATTAAGGTGCAGCCGCAACGGCCCACGTCTGATCAGAGGTCAGAGGTCAGTTAGAGGATTGATAAAGGCATGGGGACATTGTATCATTGAAATATACCATTTGTTGGGTTTATCTCAGTAATAAAACCTTCTCACTGGGTCAAAAAAAACATTTAATCCAGGGTTTAGATGTGGTCATGTCATTCAATAAACTGATCCCCCACTACTGGGACGAGTAGTCCAGGTGAACAGTGCAGCTGAGAGTTAGCCCTGACCTTATGCACAGCCACTCCCTGGTTTTCAATAAACCAGTCTGACTATTTATAGTGAGCTGTCAGCCACAGATAGAGAGATGTTGTCTATTATCGTTTTCTGCAGAAGTTATCAGGGGATTAATCGATTATTTATTGATTATTTAATTACTCGTCAACAATTCTGATAATCCATATATTATATGGTTTCAGAAGTTTTTTTTGTAAAATGACTAAAACAAGTGGTCATTTAATGAACCAAACAAGTACTGGATTAATGAAGAATGATGATGCATAGTATTTTTTAATGTTCTCCATAAATTTCAAGTCATAGCTGTAAACATAGGTGCAAAACTTAAATGCTAGCATCATTTGACATTAATAGCTAAAACCACTAACTAGAGCTGTAATGTCAACATCTAATTATGAAAAACATTATTAATAGCAGATTTGATAGATATTTTCCAAAATTGGATAATCATTGTGTTAAAGCAGCACTGTTTTATTCACATTACATATCTTTAAATGGGAAGTTAGAAGACATGAGATAAATGCAAAACACAAACAGAGATAGAAATATAAAATGAAATATGATGTAAAAGAAGATATAATCAGCTCTACAACACAACCAGATAAACAAACAAACCAACAACAATATGTAGTGCAGAGTTGTGAATGAATACAATATTATTATAATAAACAAATAAACAAGTATAACATTTGTACAGAATACTTATTACTGATTACTGGATTACTTCACTAACTCTCAGGTACATTCTGGCTTTATCTACTGTATCTTCACTCTCCCATTGCAAACACTCTAATCTACAAAGCTTTTCATTTGTTCCGCCTCCACGTTTAAGCATTTATTTTCCAAATAAAAATAAAAAAGCTAATCACGTCAGTCACTGCTCCCAGAACTGCTGTAAACATGTCAGTCCTGCACTGTAAAGAAACATTCTCTAATATAAGAATAATTCATTTCTGTTTGTTGTGGATAATGTGTCGCCAGATTTCAAACATAATTAATTATGCAATTCCAATGACTTTTTATATTCCTTTGATGACATATCTTTATTTTTAACTTTCTTTCTCTCTGTTGAGAACTGTAGTCATCTGCTTGTCCACTTGCTTTGTTGGAGAGTTATGCTAATATTTAATAATTTCTACACTTGTGTAGGATACATTGTTTTAAATTGATTTTTTTTTCAATTGCAGAAAAAACTGCTGATAAATAATTATGTTTAAAAAAAACTAAGCTTGCATTAATAAAATATAAACATCTGATACAAGAGATTTTATTCAAATCTGTTAGATGTTAACAAGAAAAAAGTCTGAAAACATTACAGCCTCATTTAAGTGACCTAATTATCTAAAATTAACCTACTTTTTCTGCTCAAATGATGCAACCACAATGTTCTGGAATAGAATAGAATAGAATAGAATAGAATAGAATAGAATATTTGGGGATTAGGCCACTTGGACACTCTAAACTGCTGTAGGTGTGAATGTGAGAGTGGATGGTTGTTGGTCTCTGTGTGACCCTTTGACGGACCGGTGACCTGTCCACAGTGTCCCCCACCTTTCACCGTATGTCAGGTGGGATCGGCACCAGCCCCCTGTAGAAGATTAAGTAGTAGAAGATGTGTGAGTGAGAGTTTCTGATGATAGCGATCAACATCATCATCAAGTCTAACATCATCTCCTGTTAATGAAAAAAAGAACATAGCCGTTCATTCATTACCTTTGAGAGAAGCCATGCTGTGGAGAGAATTTCCAACGCTGAAGGTTGTCGATGGATGGATGGACGTCATCGATCCAAAATCTGTGAATCAAAAGAAACACTAATATGAAAAAGTAATTTATTATAATCCAGTCAACTACAATGAATATGTGTGTAAAATGCATACAAACATATAGTCTGGTTTTTTTAACCTCAACATTTTAATCGAGTCATGAGTGAAATCCCATCTAGGCCTCAATCAAACATAAATGTACACTTGCATTATGTCCCTTTGTCACTCATACTGTGCGCTGTTAACCACACAGAACAGTGACATGATGATCCATGGGTAAAAAGAAAGTTTAAAAACTCACGAGTCGTGATTGTAAGCCAGAATGAGGACAATAAAAGCCTTCAGATGTTTTGCGATCAGTAAAAAAACCGAGTCAAACTCCAGTATATCAGAAATGTGCGTGACGTTTGTCTCTGGTAAGAGCGCGAGTGCAAAGGTGAGGTCAAACGTGGCTGGAGGTCACTATGAGAAGGAGCTCAGACATGTTGAGGCGGATCATTTTGATCGTGACACGTCACTTTGTCACCCCTGTCTTCATTGCATTGCTGAGCAGCTTGTCTGTTGTGCAATTGTGCCTGTTGATGTCACACAATGAAATAACATGTAACAGCGTTTGGTTTGGTTTGGTTTGATAAGAGCAGATATTTTATTTTAAGTTACTCATGATGGCAAAAAAAAGGCTCAGTCTTTCCAGGCACATGTGGTGCATGTCTTATTCACACCACCATGACAGAAAAGAGTGATACAAAATAAAATACAAAAAGTTCACAATATTAGCAACAACATTTGTTTCACTTTGAAACAAGATAACTATTGCTTCAGAGCAAGTTGTCTTTATATAACTTGGTACATTTAAAGTATAAAAAAAATAAATGAATACAGTATTAAAAGAATAAAATTTAAGCACAAAATAGGGCATACAATATAAAAATGCAATATAAAAGAGTAGGTGTTATGATTTATCCGTATTTCTATCTATCTATCTATCTATCTATCTTGAAAACGGTGCCCAAAATAAATGTCATGGGTCGGTTGCTGCCACAGATTTCTGTTTCTGTCATACAGAAGTGGTTAACAAGAAGCAACCAGAGACGACAGGTGAACAAACAGGGCAGGGGTTTTTATGCTCGCTGGGCAAAACCATGAACTTCACTAAAAGCAAGAGCCACAGACAAACCTAACACAGACAGAGTGAAAGAAAAACCCCCACACACAACATTCTCAACCAAGTCAACCGCAAAACAGGGGGAACAATGGACAATAAACTAAATCAAACAAGCAAACCGCAACAAAACTATAAACAGATCATTTAGGTTTGTTCCAAGTGCTTGATGTGGCAGCAGGGACTGATAATGTTGAATGGGAGAAAAGCTGAATGGAGCCAGACAGGGGAGGCATGTGTGGCGTTCACGGTCACATGGCAGATCGCGTTTCACTTGAACCCCACAGCGTGCTTTTGTCTGAACGAGGGGAGCCGATTTCCCCCTTGTCTTTGATGCCTCCTCCTCCCACGCTTCCATGACTCCCTCCCCCAACACGCACGCACACACAGCTGCACACACACCCACACTTGATCTGGTAGAAACCTGACACAAGGCTGCATCTGGAGGTGAACACATGGCCATGAGACAGAATATCTCATCAAATGATTTCATGGGATAAACATTCGGGATTAAAGGTTTACAACTTCATGTCCAAAAACCAGAAAATAAAAGTATCGCAGGTTACGCTCAAATTGACTGTCGTTGACTGTCGTCATGAAAAGGATCTCTTTTCATTCTGACATTGCATTCACTTATTGACCTCAGAGGATTACAATAAACATTCTTGAATTCCTTCCCTGTCTTTGTCCAAATTTGGCAGTCCTCAACCCAAGGTAATCCTTTCTGTGTCCAAAAGCCTTCGTACAGATTATACAGATTATTCTAAAATAAAGCAAACAAAATACACCATACTACAAGCAATTGCTTATAAAAGTCAACAAGTTACAAAAAAAAGGCTTTTCTACACATAAACATTTGCTGTTACTGTAATTTCATAAGTGGTGATGTTGAGTTCATGCAAAAACCTTGAGTAAATTAGAGAGGGTACTTATGCTTTTCCAGCATTTATCACCCACTGGTTTTCCTCTTGGACATGTGAGCACTACTATTTACTAGAACAGGATCATTAATTTATGTATACTGTATGTCCCTGTTTGATTTTGGATAAAATGTTCACAAAAGGTGTGGTGTCAGTGCTCTGAGCAAATGCCTGTGTCCTAAACTCTAGGTTTTCTGGACATAACAGCCTTTTAGGTCAGAGCTCGAGATAACAGGTTATTAGTGTGAGCTGTAGGTTCCAGTCATCGCTATGATGTCAGACAGAGACACAGCAACTTGGGGTTGATTACAACAGAGTAAATTATCATGTGTATGATCTAGAGACAAAAATATTGCAGGCTCCAACCCAAACTCAAAACAAGCCCCGAGTCTTCAGCTGCCTTCACACTGCAATTTAGCAAACCATAATATTTTCATTCAGCATGTGACCTAAATTTCCATATAGTCCATCTATTGGGGGGAGGAGGATAATCCATCTTAACGATCACTCGGCATCGCCATCTAATTTATACGGCAAAACAACATGTGGTATGTAAAGCATCCCTTTGATTGCATTGTTGTTGGGGCTTCTGCTGTCAGAGGTGGACTGGGGCCCCCGCTCTGGCAGGGTCCGTCAGCCAGACTGCCGGGGTCAGGGGCGGCCTCTTCCCGCACACAGCCATTCCGCTATCGAGGCGGCGCTCTTCCTGCAGCCCTGCTGATGTCAGGGCAGAGGAATGTGGAAAACAGAGCACACTGGGGGGCCTTGTTCTCCCGCACTGAATAGTCCTTGGGCGGCAATCCAAACCACATGCCACACACAGGGTCTGATGGTGATCAGACGGGGGGGTAGACGGAGGGGGTAGAGGACACAGAGAGAAAATGGACATACAGGGAATGTCAGTATGTTTAACAGGTGGTCGGAGTGAAAAGATCTGAAATAATGTAACAGTTACTGGAAGAACATACAAGAACATTTCCACGGAATTTCTGCTGCTGTAATCAGCTGCTGCGAACCTCATATGTGAATGTCAGAACCCATTTTTCCAGACATTTTTGTTGAATTCGGTGTGATCCTTAACTAACAGCTATGGAAGCCACTAACTAAAAATGGAGGCTTTGTTTACCTAAAGTTTTGGCAGCTTCACTAATAAGGCAATTCCATAACTTCTTAAGGGTGTTAATTTTGTCTGGCATACCTCATGGGTCATTGTTTAGTCCCAGTCTTTTGCTGTGTCTTTTTTAAAATGGTATCACACTGTGTATTCATACATAATTGATACACAAGCCTAGATTTTTTTTAAAATATGTGGTGGGTTTCCTCTGAACTGACATTAAAACCTGAAATTGGCTGAATTATTTTGACAAATTTTCTTGTTGCAGTGATGAAGGGTCATGGACGGTGAATGATGACGTGCATTTATATGTGAAAATGTTACAAGGTGAAAGAAACAGTAGTACTTCTATTAAACAGCACGTCCCAATAATGTTTCCCAGCACAATTTCAGATTTCAAATTCAGTTTCTTTCTTAATTGTGTTCTGTCTGTTATGTGTGTTAGAAATAAATAAACAAGGGACTGCTATTATGGATGAGAATTGCAGATTTTGCGTGATGTAATTTTCCCATGGGACTTTTCCATCCCTGACTAAATGAAACACAGTGATTAACTGAAAGTGAGACAGTGGATCAAAGCGAAAGGAGGAAACTGTTCAAAGGAAATAACAAGAAACTGGCTAATTTATGATAACAGGCTCTATGGGAAAGTTATGTTGATCCAAACTGTCATAAAAATGTCCCAGAATGCTCAGGAAAGCAGTAAACACTGTCTTGTTATGATTCTTGCGAATAAAATATGTGAAGGAAAGGAAGATGAGGGTATAAAAAGAGACATTAAGGAACATGAGAGATGAGGTCAGGTCAGACTGGTGAAAACTGGTGAAAATGAGTCTGACACAATCACAGCTGTTTCCACAACCACCTGAGAGGTTTTATTTAGTGACACCTACCAACCAAAGCAATGCATGTGAACCTCAGAGTTGGCAGGTGTGTCGCTTTTCATCAGCCGATCTAAATCACTTAGTCTGGGACACAATGTTCTCATGAATCAACCAGCGATGAGACACAATGTCCTCGTCAAGTTTGACATTTCCACATAATGATTCCTGCATTCTCTGGGAATGTGTGTGAGTTTCTCTACAGTTTCTCCCAGAGAGCATTTCTGAGTCTGATACAATGATATTAAGTACATTATTAATCATATATATACAGGTTTTCAGTAAGTTCCTGTGTTTGCGTTGGAAATTTTACGTCTTATTTTGTCAACTTACTTTGATTATTTTGCTCTTTTAAACTCTGCTGTAACGTTTTCGTGCCAATTTCATCAGATTTTAAATTTCTCATTCTACGGGCAACTTTTGGAAGCCACACCCTGTTCTGTACAGAGGTGATAATAGATGAAATAATTAGGATTGCTTCAATATTTCTTGTGCCATGTCATGCAGGCATCTCGAAACAAAAAGTAAACCTTTAACACACTGAATAGTCTCATGGTTGAGAAAGAACATTTGAAAGGAAACTAAACTATGTTGATCCTTTTATTCATCTGTATCAACTTCTTCATTTGATAAAATGCAGAATATGTCATAATATAGGCTAGGTTTGTAAATGTATTGAAATGTTTTTGTTTGTTTTTTGGATAGGATGACTCCTTTTTCCAGTTTATTATTAATATCATTGTGAATTCTTATCCACTAACCTAGCAAATGTTCATTTGATTAAGTATCATGTTCTAATCCATCTAAATAAGCAGCTGACAAATTAAAATACAGGTACAAGTGCTACAGTACAAACTTGTAGGCAAACTAACGTACATGCACTACTTCACACTCCCACATATCTAAACTGCATTCTAAAATCATGCGACGTAAGGAACACGTTTTGTCCCAGACTATGTTTGTTTTGTACATAAAATAGTGACATATCTCATACGTATGTGAGCTGAAACATGGTGGTGGTGAGTGTGAGCAGACCACAGTTCTGGTGGTGTGTTTTATGAGGACATTCCATATGTGTGACACGTACACTGATGTTGCATAACAGGCAGCTCAAACACTTTTGTGTTGATGTGCTCGTCTGCAGACGTGTCAATACGTGACTTCATTTTTTTTTTACGGTTGATGAATGGGTCCTGAAGCCTGGCTCACACTCGATGCAATGGTCTCTGCTGTGTATCGCCATGTTTCCACCAAGTGGAATGGTTCAGTTCGGTACAGTACAGTCACGTTTTTTTTTGTGTGTGTGTGTGTGTTTACACTATAAATAGTACTTAAATAACTGGCCCCAACCATTCCATTTATTGGCAACCAGATTAAAATATTATAGTACCATTTGACCAGCGCCGACCATGACAGTCAGAGTGGGCGACAGAAAAACGTCCCTCCCTTGCGACCCGTGTTTCTTCAACACTTCTCATACAAATCTTGTAGGAATCTTTCTGAGCAGGAAATAAAGAGCTGTCGCATGTCCTCCATGTCCCCCATTGTTGTCTGCAGTGTCATGTTGATGTCGTCCTTTGGTGTCGTCGCACCAGTACGACGCTAGGAACTTATTGACCCAGGTAAATATGTTTCTTCTAATAAAAGTTCCTAGTAATTTCGGTGGAAAGGGGGATTATGTGAGGTGTCAGTGGTATGCAATCATATTATTATGAACACATCCGTTCTCTGTCTGAAGATGTCGAAGCTCAAAAGTCACAGAGATGAGAATGCTGTTTAGTAGTGTGGCGACATGATTTTTAGTAAACTGCATTTCTTTTCCAGCACAATTAGAATACAGGAAAAAAAAATTCAAATGTTATTATGAAATTAACAACAACAAAAAATATTATTTGCAGCTGAAGTAAATATAGACGGAGAATGTGCATCACTTGAGTAGGTACTTAAACAAACTAAGGATGGCTCAATAACACTTTTTCGTTTCTGATGTCGATACCACAACATTGAGTATCAAAGACATAATTCTTTCAGTGTGAAACAAATATTATTCTTTCCAATAAAGAAGAAAATATGACTGATTTTTATTTACATTTTTACAGTGTGTGCATAGCAAAGCATGGATACACTGGATTTTAGGATAGTGGTTTTGATCAGTATTGGACCAATTACAATACCATGTATCCCCTAAGTATCATCCAAAATATGGACATTGTACAGCTGGCCTATAGACACAATGTATTAATATGCAGCAGCAGCAGCAGCAGCAGCAGTAGAGCTCCTTCAGATCCTCTTGCTACGTTGTGTGTTTCCAAGCTGAACCAACATCTCACCTCCTTCCGTCTCCTGAGGCGCCCATGTTGTTTGAAGACGCAGTCGTCTCCAGCTCTTACGTAAGACTGCAGTACAAGTCTAGGCATGCGCTTTATTCAGCAACTCAAAGCTGGAATCTTCCTGTAGAACAAGATGTTCCCAACCACTGACACTGCACTGATGAGGAATGTCAGGCTGCATCCAAACAACCTCCAGGCCTGCACGTCCTCTCCCAGCATAAACACTCCCACCAGGCACAGTGTGACCTTAACTCTTGTTAACTCTTGCAGTGCCAGGCTCTGCCTAATGGTTTTCTGCATGTTGTTTCACTTTAAAAAAAATCTACTTGAATTTGCATGTGCTGTATTGGCTGTCTTGTGTTTTTCATTGTGCTGTGTTATGTACTTTTTTGTGCGTGTGTTTGTCTGGTTCCATTTATTTTCCACCTTGTTCTCACCAAACTGTGTCTGGGTCTGTTGGTAGTTATTTATTTTTTAAATAAAGCACATAATGACATTTTGTTTGTCTTAAACTTGTCAGTAAGATGTTAAAACCTGTTACACAGTCTAAAACACCCTATATGTCTTCCTTTCACTTTATTATTCCCTTATGTAACAATGGCAATACCTGTTTTGTAATATGTGTTATGTATGTATAATTGCACAAAATGCTATTTTGCTGTCCATTATTTTAGTTGTATGTTTCCCTTTGTGCATGTAGACACGTAGCTGGGTGTTTATACAAACACATTTTGCCTCCACTCCATTTTGAGTAATAATATTGTACACGCCTTATAGTTGTTAAAAAAAGTTTGAGCCCGCATAAATACGCCACCAAGTGCTATCATGATCATGCCAAACCTATAGGTGGCACTGTTAACAAGAAACATTGAGCTATGCTACACAACCTGAACACATGCAAATCAATCAATCAGGCTTTATGTAGGATTTTTCATACGAATATAAATTAACTTTATGTGATAAAATCATGTAAATGTCAGTATTGTGGTAACTAATTTAGCTCAGGAACTACATTATTAGTATAGGAGGTAGGGTAATGAGATGTTGACTCTTTGGCCAAATCAGATTTTTAACCTTATCCAAATTATCTCTAGTAGTTTGATTTTTTTTTTCTGAACAGCTAAAAACCACATGAGATCTGATTTTTCCAGTTTATTCAAACCACATATGGAGGTGGTTTCAATGCGAATCTGATCGGATTTTTACAGATCTGTTTCAATCTGAATGTCTTGGTCGCTCAGTTAGGATTTCAAAGTGTTCAAAATGAATGACAACAACAACAATGATGTAGATCTGGAGAAACGGAAGTTAATTGGAGGGGAGTTAAATGACTGACACAGTGGAAGACAATAGTTTAAAAATCCGCAGAAAGACAGAAACAGGCACAGTTTTCACACAGTTTTGTTTATTTTGTTTAGGCTAATGTATTTGTTTTTCTGGGGCGTGGCCTGTAACTATAGAAATCCATGTGGAAGACGAGACTAGACTATGTCAATATGGACACACAGATCAGATCTGATCACTGGAATGATATAATGTGAACAGTTGGTCAGGAGGAACAGATTCTGATCAGATATGCTGCAGTCTAAACAAGGCCTAAGAGACTGACATTAAAATTATCAATCTGCAGCCTGTAATTAGTCTAATTTGGTAAGAACCAGGTTAATAATTAGCCCCAGAGGTAACCTGGATTGCATCTAGTTGTTACAAATGGCACCACAACAGTGTACATACTTCTTCCTTCTTCTTGCTCACCTTTATACTGGTGTTGGTTAGTATCTCTAGCGCTGGTGTTGTGCCACAACATGAGCCAATGTAAAAGTAAAAACACACAAAGCATAGATGCACAAAACATGGTGTACCCATACCCTCTTATTTACCAGTGTCTTCACAACAGTGACCCGTTAATAAGATGGACACATAGCAACATTAGAAGCTGCACAAATGTTGAAATTATCAGGAAGTGTGTTACCCACTCACCTCATGTCCACTGCTCACGGTGGACGTGACATCACTGGATATAATTGTGGACATAACTGCCTCATCTGTTTATTTTCCAAAAATTTAACCTTCAGATACAATATATAGACATATGTTTGTATAATTTCCATTTAAATTATCACATCTTTTTTCAATGTATTTTGTTTAACTTTGTAAACATTCTCTGACATTTATTTTGCCAATATTTGGTGTTAAAAGTGGCAAAATTCAGCATAATGGCAGTATCTGGTGGCACCATCTGCCTCCTATAGAAACCACCACAGACACTGGAGCAGCTTAGATTGTGTAATGCCATTCATTGAGCTAACAAACTAGGCCACTGCTGTTTAAAAAGGCTTATGTTCTTACTGCTAACGTATTGGTTCTGCATGAATGACGCAACACTCCATCGTACACAGCTGATATGTCTACTGTTAAAAAACAGCACTTATGTGTACGTCAGGTCTGCGAGCTTTGTGATTGGTTGCAATGGGAGAGCAGTTAAAAAACAGTTGCTTTTATTTCCGTGAAATCCCCTCCATAATCCAACAGACTCCCCAGAGACATTCAACAACTGTAGAGAGAGAGAGAGAGAAACACACGCCCGCCCACAGACTTCTTTCTGTGTCTTCTGAAAACATTTGAGGCAAAAGAAAAAGCTTTTGGGGCGACGCGTCTGTCTGCAGAATCATTCTGCTTCAGAATGTGAGGAGGGATTTAAAAGAGGTGAAAAGCCTGTTAGAAGTGTACAACACCAAAGTCAGGATAAAAGCCGATTTATGTTTGCAAAGAAACATGGATGCAAACAAAAAAGCTGAGGAGTTTCATTCCTAAATGAGACACATCCACCCACACAGATGTGAAATTAAAGGCGTGAAATCCAAAGTTCAGAGTCCCTGATGGCAACCTGCCACAGTCACTTACAAAATACATTAGAGACCTTACATTGAAAACCATGCCACTTTATTACAAAGTCGTCACAACAGCTTTTTCCTCATGTTCTGTGTAAACACGTAGTGTGCAAACAGGGAAAAAAACCTAACTATAAAGATTTTAGCACGGTTTCAATACATTCAACCTTGGTCTGTATCCTACAGATGTGGACACATTTGTTGGTATCTATTTTAAAAAAGAATGTACACAAATTTGGCTTTGTCTTACATTTTCAATTTAACCTCATATTTTAAATAATGACATTTTTGGAGGCGCAGACAGAAATGATGGTAACCTCAGCTGAATATGTTAGCAGTCACTGCCAACAAATGATCCCTGTATCTCCCAATCAGGCTCAGAGCATATTTTTTCTGAGTCCCAGAGAATATTGGAGAATAATGGGCACAGCAAACAACAAAAGTTATGCTTACATCCTGGACGAAGCAACCACTATCACCATGACCCAGCCTGGTGTCCATGCTCTAGTCTGCATCTGCCAACAAGTTTTGAATAACTTTTCCACACTGTATTTTATAGGTCTTTCCATAGATGTTCAATAGGATGAGGATAAGAATTAGCAGATCATTTCAAAATAGGTGTCCATGAACAATCTGTCCATGAGCATAGAGCTGATGTGATGATGTTGAAACCTGTGCACGAAGAATGAAACTTTTCTATATGCTGCAACTGTACCCACTGATTTCTCCACATCTGTTCATCACTGAAATCTGTCCTTCAGTTTTGGTGTGGCGCTTCACATAAACACGCAGACAAACGCTACCAAAAACAGAAACTTCCTTGTCAAATGTAAACTAAATAAAATGTACCATAAACATGCAGATTTTTTTTTTACCTCTTCAGAGCTAAAAACAGTGCAGTTAATTAGTATCAAGTGCTGGCTGAATAGTGCACCAGGGGAACAAGTGGAAAAATAGGCCACCTAATTAAAAATAAAGGTCAGATTTCCAACTGAGAGTCAGTGCCACTTAACAAAACCCAAAATAGGATTCAAAAAAGGGCTGCCACTAACATAAGCAGTAAAAACCCTCTGCTGTTAATTGTATTTGTGTCTGTTTTGTACACATAGTACTGTTTACTATTTATCCCAGGACATGTTGCAATGCTGTTTGTGTGTGCAAAATACCACGTAGAGCATTGTTATCAACTCGTCTTGATAACTGCTACTGATTAGATTCCAATCACTATGTGAAACTTTCACAAATTCATTATGTGGGCCGGATTAGACCCTCTGGTGGCCCAGTTCTGGCCCATGGGCCGCATGTTTGACACCCCTGCTCTGGTGCTTCACTCTCCCATCTCTGTTTTATTACATTATACTATTCCCTTCACCTGATAACTTCCATGATGCAGCTGAACTCATGGGAAAACTAGAAGCACTCGGAGAGTGCAGACCTCCGCCAAGCAATGATAGAGTCCTTCAAAAGATTCCTGAATCCAGATCGCCACCAAAATCTAATCAACTGCTCCTTATTCCATTACTGTGCACACAACAACTGGGAAAATAAAAGATTCACTGGAATGATAAGACACTACATTTTAGGTACTGGCTCCAACAGCAGTCATGGTGAAAAACCTCCCAGGGCACTGCAGCCATGCAGTTATCACACAGATCAAGGCTGTAAACATCCGGGTCTTAGGCACCAACTTTGACTGTTAACGCTGCTAACAGGGTGTAAATTGAACTTTTATGCTTCGTGAGCATGTCGGTGTGGCATGGGTGTGTTGCTCATGGGCGCACACACATGACTGTAATGCAGCACAGAGATCACCTGTTTTATCTGTTTATGTATTTACAGTTCTGCACACTGGCTAGTCTGCTGCCAAGTGGCATTTGGCGTGGTTGTGTTTGGAATGTTCTGAACTGATGGGGTGTGTGCAAAACATTGTGAGTGTGTGTGTGTGTGCGTGCGTGTAAGTTTACAGGTCTGTAACTTGGCTGTGAGGACAAGTCTCACATGTCAGGGTGAAGTAGAACTTCATTTCTGAGGAGCTGGTTGACTTTAGGACAACGAGTTGAATTGTGGTATGGTGAAGGTGATTGTTAAGAATTAACTGATTAGGGTTAAAGTTAGGCACAAGGCTCACGCTCACAACAATGTATATATGTATGTGTTGACACAGGTGGAACATACAGTATAAGGGCGGGGCTGGTGATCACACAGGTGGGAAAGCAGACAAAGACCAAAAGTCAAGAGACCTGAAACAAGACAAAAGGTAAGTATTCAAAATAAAAAAGAAAGGGACAACAATTGACCAACTTGAAAATAATAATAATAATAAAAGAGACATGAAAGACAGTACACTCACTACAGAAGACCAAACTACAGTACATCTATGCTTTGGACCCATGGTTCTCAAACTGTGGTATGTGTACCACCAGTGGAACACAATCTGAAGAATTTTAGCCACATGAAAACAGACACAGAGAGCACTTGTTCAAAACGAATAACTGTCAAAATGTTAGAAGCGCAAAATAGTAAAGATTTCTGCTCCTTCAAACATCTGCGGTAAACAGAGAATGACGCGTATTCACTGCATTGCAATCACATAATATGACGGACTAAGTGTAATCCCAGCATCAAGTATCTGATGATGTCAGCAGAAACACTTGTACCACTAAATATAGGTTAACGGGACATGAGCTGATGCCAACGACTCAAACAAGTGGTCTTTAACTTGCTGTGTAATCCCACTTACTGATGACGCGACTCTTTTAGCTGAAGATCATGTTGTCATCCAGCTTTCCAGATTCCTGTTGCTCTCTCAGCTGTCGGCCTCTGCTGCGCAGCAGGGGGTGAGTCCCACACAAATGCGTCTTATACAGTAAACCATGATTCATCACTGGGAGCAAGAGCGGGCGTAAGTGTACAAGCGCTTACAAGTCTCTTTCCCAGCTGCAAATATTTGGCTGTGGTGGAGGACTACATTTAGAAAGTCCCTGCAACAAGTGATCAATGTTACTAACACCTTACTAAATTTGAATGATTAAAAAAGTGTTTAAAAAAAAAACAGGTGCAAAACAAAGTAAATGGAAAAACCTTCTGATACACAGGAACTAATGTGCTGTGGTCAGTTCACTTTTTTCCCCACACGCATCGTTTGATTGATGGGATCTTTGGGGAACTGTGCTGTGGAGGCACCACATCAATGAGCTCCACAGAGACAAAGCCGTACACAGAGAGGCTTTTTACAGACTTTCATAATTATAACCGTAGCTCTTTTTTCCATCCCTCATCTCCTGTCTTCACCATTTTACTCTTTACTCATTTTACTCAGAAACCAACAAGTCAAATCTCCGAGGCCGCAGCTGCAGCGTCCTCCTCAGTCAGCCAGAGCAGACACTTTTCTGTTTATAGGTTTTTGTAAATGAAGGGCAAATTTCGGGTACTTTCCTCAGCACTGGAAAAAAAAACACCAGCTGATATGGGCCACTGCAGCCCGGTGCTCCACCCTGACACTTTCTGCAGCGCTGAAGTCGAAACAAACAAATTCTGAAACTCGGTGGTGCACATAAAAATACTTATACTTCATAAATTTACATACTTTTCTTTTTGTTCTTTACTGTTTCATTCTTTCGGCTCCATATGAGTAGAAATCTGCAGCCATACTAACAGGCCTTAAAGATATACAGTATGTCACTGTTCATACATTTGCCAAAGCTCTGGTGAAACATACTGTAAGTGCAGGTTCTTCTATCGCTAGACCTATAAGGTGAAACTGAAAGTTAGTTTTGACGGAGCTATGAGTTCACAGCTGATTGTCCAGATGTAGCCGATAACCAATCATGAGAGTGAAACTGTCATCATTTCCAAACATCTCAGTTTGTGCTAATTCAGACTTACGAGCAGTGAGCGAAGTTTTGATTATGAACAGAGCAACTTCTCAGTTTTGGGGGCTTTTAAATGTTGAAGTATGGTGGACAGGAGGTCTATCTGGAGACAAAATGTTGTCATGGCCACAAGCTCCGTCCCTTTTTCTCTCTGTCTTCAACTCTTCTAATTCATAGCTGGGAGGATGATCCTAGAGTAGCGGTGGATCAGAGGTAGGGCGGGTTGTCTTTCAACTTATTGTGGGTTCTATCCCTTGATCCCGTCTGCTCACCTCCATGCTGATCCCGCCGCAAAACCAGGATGTTCCTGTGGAAGTGGAAGGGAGCTGGGGTTGCTGGTTCAACCCCGAGCAAGGTACCAAATCCCCACTGCTCCCCAGGTGCAGATGTGCACTGCTTCTGCACTCACTACTGGCTTGTAAATAGGAGTTACATGCACAAGATCCCTTTTCAGGTGGTGACTCATTAGAGCCACTTACCTCTCTGCTGTTCATGTGTTAGTTTGTCTTATTGTTGTAAACTAAATAATCTATTGATAGTGAGACAGTTACTTTTAATAACTGTTACCTTTAAGTAACTGATTTCTGCCATTTATGCACATACTTAGTTTGGTTTTTATGTTTAATTACACTTTGTATTTGAGGTTAAAAGGTTATAATACTCAGACTTTTGTTTTTTACCTTCTTTTATTTAGTAATTGTAATATAGACAGCTTTCTTTTCTTTATTGTTCACCTCAAGTTTATTGTTATCAATGATTTGTATTTGTTGATAAACAATTTACCCTTTTCCATCTGGTAGTATGCTGCTTCCCTTTATCATTATGAGCCAGGTTACATTACAGTACATAAATGGGTGCTTATAGGAAAATACTGCAGTAGCTCAGAAGAAGTTCAGTGACCTTAGCCAAACATTTTGCTGTGAAAAGGTCAGTATTTCCCAGTGATTTATAGAAAAGTAGAAAACTCAGGTTGAAAATGGTGCTGCCACTGCTGCATATCTGCATCTCCTGCTGTAGTTTACATTTGAAGGTGAAGTTAATCCTGGATGTAAACAGATGCAGAATAAACTGCTGGAAGTTGTGTGTTATGTGCAGCAGTGGTGTGCTCTCTTTGATCTGCTGCTGTTTGCCTTCACAGTCAGCTGATGTTGTTTTGCTCAGTTTTGCTCATGCGCTCATTTAGTTTTCCAGAGAAATACATGGGAATATTAGTGACTGGGGCAGACACACACACACACACACACACACACACACACACACACACACACACACATACACTGTGTACTCAAAACAAAAGGAAAACTGGAAAAACCAAACTCGGGTGACTGTAAAAAAAGTGGAGAGCAGGTTGGATCTTGACTTGACAGACGTTAACGGCAGTTGTGTTGCCAGCTGTTCTTTGGTTGGCTTCCAATTGTATTTTTCAGGACAGTGCACCAAAGTACAGTATATACCTTGCTATTCAAAGCAGGGACAAAGGCCAAGGCTGAAAGGCTTTTAATGAATTGCAGCTGAAGTGAATGCTCTTGCTATTCCTGTTTAACCATGCTGCATTCAAATAGCCTCCAAACAAACACACAATCCCTCTTTTCATTATAAACAGGAAATCCAGCCCAGGTGGTTCCCACCATAATGCAAGTGGATTTATATTAAAGCTGCAGTGTGTAACTTCTGTTGACTTGTTGTTGTTATTGATGTTATTATCCTGCCTTTCATAATGTAAGACTACTTGTTTGCTACGTCCTTCATCTGAAATCGTGTTCTGTCAAGCAACACTACCAGACCAGACTGAGGGTGCATTTGTGTGTGTGTGGAGCAGCAGCAGTGGAGGGACAAGTATTTCCATTTTTGGAGAATTCCAAAATTCACTTTTGTTTTACGAGCACAATGTTGCTGTTGAAATAAAACAACAACAAAAAAAATTAATAAAAGCACACAGGAAATATAAAAAAAATTCCCGTGTGATGTTGGGAAAGTTGCCGGGCAAAATAAGAGCTAAACACTGCTATACTGAGAAACAGAGAGAGACTTGAATGGAGCTGATAGGCTAAATGAGCATTGTATGAACTCACCCGACAATGGTTTGAATGTAACAGACATTTGTTTATTTTTAAATGTTACGCACTTCTATTTCCCCCAAATCTTTTCACCCATCTGTATCCAAACCATCTTTCTTCACTGAGTTTTGTTAAAGTTTTGTGGTTCAAAAGTTGAAATACTGTAGCAAAATAATCACCAAATGTGTGCTTTTTTTTTTTTTTTTGGAAGACAACTGAGATGAAACAGTGGGAAAGAAAGAGCATGCTTTTAGCTGACATGCATTTACAGGTATATGACTTTGCCAAAGACAAGTCTGCTCTTGTGAGTTGGCTTTCAATTGTATCACAGAATAAATTTACTTTAGAGAGGAAGCAAACAAAGTCGGCTGGGAAAGTAGGCAGTGGCATCCTGGAAGTCTGTTAATGACATCAAGCTTCTCACTGCTTTTTTTTTTTTTCTTTCCAGGGGATTGAAAAAAAAAAAAAAAAAAACATGTATTCAGCATGACTGCGGTCACAGGTTTGTGTACTGGCTTGGAAAAGCAGTTGATCACGACAATGAAATGATAGAAAAGAGGAAGCAGAGAGCAATCTTGGGAAGTTACATTCATAAAAAATGAAACAGAGGGAACAGAAACAGAAAATTTGTTATTTAATCGGATTCGTTTTTGCTTCAATGAGCAAAAAAGTGGAGTCCTAAC
The DNA here is from genome assembly GCA_016785285.1 of Brachirus orientalis. Classification (NCBI taxonomy): domain Eukaryota; kingdom Metazoa; phylum Chordata; class Actinopteri; order Pleuronectiformes; family Soleidae; genus Brachirus; species Brachirus orientalis. Next base: position 851,018 of record JAFBJR010000313.1, read on the forward strand.
TCTGCAGAAAAGGTAGCGGTGACAGCTGAGAATGCAAAAAGACTGGCACGCAACGGATGAGGTCATTCATTTCCTGCAGACTGGGTTACCAACTGCATTATTCAGCTACATTCTTCATCATCACTGATTAATGTGATTTATTGAGGGTCAGCTTTTCCAGTAACTTGACCACAAGACAAGAATGCAGAGTTTGAGTGACTCCAAGCAGGACACAGTTCACATGCATTCCTAATGACTTAGAACGACAAAGGTGAATCATAAATTTACCTAGAACTACAAGGCATATGACACTACTAAAAAGTGTGTAACGTGCAGTTGTAATTTATTTATCAGCTCGTTAAACCAGTTCTTTTCAAATACAAATTTAAGTGCGAGTTATTCATTGTGTGCCAGTTTTTCAAATGAATGTTAATAAAACAAACAAAACATTCAAGAGACTCCTGGTGGAGTTTTGAGTCTCTTTTTAAAAACTCTCCCGTGCGACATGTTTGACATCATGAGTGAATGCATGTTACGTCGTAAAACCAGGGAAACACCATTGGGTCCATGAACAATGACACCACTAAAAAAAACAATGTTACCGTGGAAACATTTTTATCATTCTTTTTTTTTTTCAAATTCAAAGGCAACAAAGTGTTTTCAGATCGCTGCTCAAACAACGTGCATCAAAATGTGATTGCGTCAACTGCTGAAATAAAGTAGTAGAAGAAATTGGCATGTTCACCCCAATGGTTCAACCGAATGTCATGTTTAAATCACTGCCTGTGAGAAAAGTCTGTCATAGAGACATTTGACCAAAAAAGTGGATGTTGGCTGTGGACAAAGACCAATCAAAGCCAGTTTTGACCAGTGGGAAAGAAGGTTTAAAACTGACCTCAGGACAATTTAACTCATTCTAGTGAGTGTTGGAACGATGGGAAGAAGAGAGAAGTGAGAACTCCAACAGTGGGAGTGAAGCGCTTAGGAAAGCGTGACGGCATTTTGTCCCACAATTCACTGTTACATTGTTCACCTGGTACCAGTTCTGAGACCAGTTCAAACTCATGCCCAGAGCTGGCTTTGAGTTTCTTTCATGTCCAATTTGTGCAGTCGTTGCGCAGCATAGCATTTCTCCTCACGCTTTCTGTTTGTTTCTGTTCTGTTGGTGGTGACTGTGTGTTCACGGCAAGCGCGACGAAAAGCTGTCAAACTGCTAAATTACATACAAAGATTCAGATGTAGAGTTATTGTTTAAAACATGAAGGAACGAGATGTGTTACCAAAGTCCAGCAGCATATTGAGTAATATCATTGCTAAACTTAATGTATGCCAGGATCACACTAGATGATATTTTTGTCTTTCACAATGGTCACCATGTCAGATTGCCAATCACTGTGGCACAGACTCGTGCCATGTCTTGTTCTGGGGACTGGCAATACTACAAGTAGTACAAGACCCCGGCCAATCATCCTTCACATCCTTCAAGTTAATAGGTCACCGGGGAGACAGGGCAAGGAGTTGACAATTATTACTGACAAGGTTGCTGAAATTGCTTAAAACTGCTTGAAAATCTTCCCTGATGAGAACCTTGACCTTATTGTTGATATGATTCAATAGCCATGAATTAGAAAAAGGCTTTTTAACTAAGAATGCCTCAGATTTCTCAAGTCGTCTAACATTTTTTGGGTCATGAAACTCAAGAGTACCACAGGTATAATATTTACCACACCAGAGTAGCACTACTGGCAAAATCATTGTGACCATCATTGTGATCATTGTGGCCAGAGGAATATCTCCCTTGATTGAAACTGTCCTCAATAAAAAAAAAAATGTGTGGCATTAAAGCTCTACCATTTCTACTTTGCTTAAACTCTACATTGTTCTGCTGACCTTGGACTTTCAAGAAAACAGGAATAATGAAAAATTAAAACAACTTTTAAACAGCCATTCAGTCTGGAAGAACTGAGTGCTCTGTGTTAAAAGACCAGATTTTGGGTGGAATATCACTTTAACACAGCTGCTCTTATCAGCAGCACTCGGTCTCAAAGTGAAACTCAAGCGCTCTGTTTCTTTAAGGAGCGTGGGCGAGTGAAAGAATGTGGGAAGAGAAACACCACATTCTCGAAACTAAGTCGTGTATTTCCCCCATCCACTGTTCCACTGCTCCAGTGCTGTGTCCTCTAATTAAGTCACGTGTGTGTCTGTGTGTGTGTGTGTGCGTAGGAAGCAAAAGTTGGCCAACATTTTTGAAGGTGTGAGTTTGGTGCAGGTAAAGCAGGGAAATTTGAATGTGGGGGCTGATGAAGCACAAACACTGCCAGGAAAACATTCGTCTCTGGATATGACTGGAGGCCACGATGAGGAAATGACTGTGACTTATCTTACAGAGACAAAATACATTCAGGCTGGTAAACAAATCATCTCAAATGGGTTATATTTAAATCTGAGCAGCCCGAGGCAAATACATTGTGCTTGAGACATGGTTTGGATGAAGCCTCTAAAATGTGTTTGGCTGTTATTCACCCCACCGCAGGGATGGTCTTTTAAAAGTCAGCAAAACAAAGACGACTCATTTGGACACCTCTGTGCAAGAAAATTTAGATTTGCCCTCATTTTCGGACCAGACACTCCAGTCTTGGCTGAGAGTGTGGTTGTGCGAGTTCCTGACGTGTGTCAGTATCTTTTTTTTGCAGATGAAAACATGAAAAACAGTCCGCTCATCAAGTAAAATCCACAAGCACCTTCAGTCTATGTTATTTAAAGTATATGTTCATTGCTTTATCTCAGCTGTGGACACATTTTCCCACTGGCAAATGAAACTTGTGGCGCTATGTTATCCACTCACTCCTCCCACACCAAAGTCCACAGATAAAATGAATGATTTTACATCGCAGCACTCAGGGGTTTTTATTCCACTGCTGCCTCCAGTGACAAGTTCAAACATGTCATTTTGTGACTTCTTGTGCTTGAAATCCTCCATTCTCCTGGCAGCTGTGTTTTCACTAATTGCATTGCCACTACAGGTCTTGATGCCCAAGTCTGACACATTGTCTTTACCAGATTGTTAGGATCCCCTGCTTACATTGTCTTTCAAAAATGACTCATTTCTAAAAATCTGGGGAGACGACCCACAAGAGTGGGGTTGGCTACTCATTTTTTTTCCTGCATGCTTACACCTTCATGGGTCATACTTGATTTGTGCTACATGGGAGGAAAAAGTCAGAGTTGAGTCACTTGCAGCCTAAGACAGCACCTACTCGCCTAATGAGGGTTCTAGGCACAGCATGTGCTGACTGTTTGTCAGTAGAAGACAGTCAGTCTGTCTTTTCTTCCACTAAAGGTAGAGATGCAGTAACAAAGCCCAGGTTAACAAACTGCATCAGGAAAGAAATGGTGAAATCAAACAGTGCTCCTTCTCTGTTTATGTAAACTGCTGACCTTCTCCGGGGTCCAGTGAAGGGCTCGCTGCATTCCTTCGCGCTAAGCTGTTGTTTTTCCGGACTCATGGCTGGTTGTTAGTGAAGCCTAAAAAACACCTCAGGTCACTGAGCTAATGCGGTGCAGCTGATGTGCATGTGATCACCTGAGGTTGTCAGGTAAAATCCAGGACACAGAGACCTGAGGTTGGTTTACACACCTGCAGGGCCGAAAGCCTGCTGCTCTGTCATTTACATGGATCAGATGCTACCAGGCTTTTTTAACAGAGGGACTCATAATACCTGCAACAGACTTTCACTTCTACATTGACTAAATGTCATTAAACATAATTTCAGGAAATGTAAATTGCTATTCTGATAGTCGAGAATAGCCATGGGCAGCTTCGCAAGGCTGTATGGGGCACAGTCACAGTTCATCCTAAAGAGATAAAACATTAAATGTTTATATGATGATAACATGAATATGGTTTGGTTTTGGTTTGTTGAATGAGACCCACATTAAAAACAAGGTCAAATAATGAGAGGGATTGAATAACAAGCTACAAAAAATACAGGCTAATACCTAAACAAGCTTATCTAACCTGATCTGTATATACTGTATATGTGGATTATATTGAGGTGTGTGAAAATAAAGATAACACCGAAGGCTTTGGTGGCATGAGGGCTTCAGCTATGACCAGTGCTTCTACAACCCCAATTTCACACTGTGTAAAATGTAAATAAAAACCGAATGCAATGATATGCATATCATAAACCCATACTGCTGAAGAGTACATAGAGGTTTCAAAGCAGGGAAGGCTTTGTATATTTCAGCAAGACAATGTTAAACCACACACTGCATCCATCACAACAGCATGGCTTCACAGGAGAACTGGCCTGACTGCAGACTTTTCTCCAGACCTTTCACAAAAAGAAAACATTTGGCACATTATGAAATGAAAATTTTCCAACAAAGGCCCAGGACTATTGAGCAGCTTGAATCCTGCATCAGACAAGAATGGGACAACATTCCTTTCCTAAAACTCCAGCAGGTCTCCTCACCTCCCAGACATTTAGAGAGAGTTGTTAAAAGAAGAGGGGATGCAACACAACAGTAAACATTGCCCTCTTCCAACTTTTATTAAGATGTGTTGCTGCCATCCAATACAAAACGAGCTAATATGTTTCATGAAGTGGTAAAATGCCTCAGTTTTAACATCTGATATGTTGTTTATGTTCTATTGGGAATTGGGAAGTACGGGTTTGTGACATGTACAAATCATGGCATTCTGTTTTTATTTACATTTTACACAGGGTCCCAACTTTTTTGGAATTAGGGTTGTACTTGACCTTATGTGGACGTCCTTGATCGGCCTGAGGACAGACATTTATCTCTATTATTAATCAGTGCACGTTACACTGTGTCGTCACTTGGGACCGTTTTCTCAGGAAAGCTTTTTCCCCATCTGTCTCACGCTTCTCAGGTTTCATCCACAGAACCCGATTCAGTTTCTGTCGACACCTATTTCCTCCAGTCATACTCTTCAACCTGGATATTTTGGTTGGGGAGCTCTGGGGACTTGTCGACGCTGTTGAAGATCGTCCTTCACTCTGTTTTGTAAAGTTAAATACAAACATATCACTAAAATCTTGGTAGGAGATAAAATATCAAAAGCAGGTCGTTCTGCAGCTTTAGAGGCAACGCTGATTTTTGTGTCTGGTCTAAAGATATGGTTCAAATGCTGCACCACGCTACATCAGCTCATATGTGAAATCAGTCAGGAACATATAGATAACAATAGAAATGACGATGTTCTCAAATGTAACCAAAATTATACAGTTGCAATGATTTCTTGAAAACTGAAACTTGTCATTGGAGAAGCCGAAAAATCACAGTTTGTTTTAATTATTAAAAAATACCCCACTCAAACCGATTAATTCATCAAAATTCTTAAATAATTTAATAATTGATTAATAATCAAGTAACCAGTTTATCACTACAGCCCAAGTTTAGTATCTAGTCAGTGAACAGTCCCAGTGGTGGGCTACGGTACGGTGTAAACACCTCGGTCATAAAATTCAGAAATAGCCCAAGCTGGACAGAAGCATGACATCAGTCCAGAGCGATGCGGTCTTCCTGTGTCCTTGAAGTGTGTATCACTGTGTGCGTGTTTTTTGGGTATGTGTGTGTGTGTGTGTGAGAGGGAATCAGGGGGCGTTAATTCCATTTCGACGCAGTCATGAGTAGGAGGCTGTTTACAGCCTATTTCCGACATACACTTGTAAGAGAGTTTCCTTTGTTGGTGTCATGTAGGAGTTGAGGTTTTAAGGTTCTAAGTGAGACCTTCGTCAGAAGGCAGTCGTCCGTCGCCAGGTGAATTTCAGAACATCCTCCACTGTGGTTACTGTGTTTTAGCAGAACTATTAGTGCCAGTGGTTGCAGATTAAAGATGGAAAAAGTTCTGGCAGTGAGTTAGCTTGGCAGCCCCGAGTCTTAATTGTGCTTCTTGGCTCGTTTGTGCCTTTATCTGATAGTCATGTAGGTGGATGTTAGCCTGTCTTTATGGTTAAGGCAAATGACAAAAGTTATCCTTACATCCAGGCCCATGAACACACACTCACACACCTTATGAGTTCTCACCAGCACTTACAGTATGAGTATCATAAAAATTTCAAACTCAATCACTGATCAGTTTCTACTCATTATCTTAACTTTACTTGTTAGGGATCTATTTATCTATTGCAGTTGGAAGACACTGAGCCACAGCTGCCCAGAAACTGAGGAAACAGGCCCTCTAACCCAGCTCTCTATATGTGTAAAATCAGATGTGTGATGGCTCCTCAAGACAAACTGAGACTTTGAAACATACTTACGTTGCCTAGTTTCAACAGCTCTTCTGTGACAACAAAGCCTCCCTCACAATTTCTCCATCTAAATGAGCTTTTAGTTTGTTAATATCAACTATTAACTTGCTCATCACAAAAGCTGGCAACATAACCTTGCCTCTGTCAGAGTATAGTCTTGTGAAAATGCTCACTGGGCATCAAACACTGCAGTCATTGATTCTCCCAGCTCATCCAATTAAGCTGCGTGAGGCTATCAAATATGACTTGCAGGTCGAGCATGACTCTGAGGCCAAAGTTTCCAAACCCTGGGGTTTGTTGTGGTCTGAGGCCAAATGATAATGATTTACTGTGTGATCCATTTCCTGTCTACAACTTGTGACTGGCATCAGAAAATAGTTTTTCTGATGCCAGTCATCTGTTTACAATGGTCACATGAAAATGTGTTTTCCTGATGTTTGTCTTCTCTCTCTTTTTTTTTTTTTTTTTTAACTGGAAATAGATTTGCTGCGCTAAAATCTGTTACTCTGCACAGATAAGGTGGATTCATATTGACTTTAGCCATATTTCAGCCGAGTTGAATTGTCGGTTTGGTACGGTACTTTTTTGTTTTTTTTGCTTTTCCATTACGAATAGTAGCAAATTAACCAGCCCCTACCGTTCCATTGCTTGGCAAACAACCCTTGGGGTACCAGAGTAAAATAGTACTTTACAGTCAGGGTGCAGCTAGACCTGGACGACAGTCAGCCAATTGGGCAATAGAAAAACGTCACTCCCAGCCACAAACCAAACAGGGAAAAAAGAGCAGCTGGATGTCGTCCATTGTTGTCTGTTGTGTTATTATCTCGTGTCACGTCCAGTGTCATTGTTTGTTGTCATTGCACCAGTATGAGGTCACGCCAAGTGGCCATCAGGCAGTACAGGTACTTTTCTCAGTCGAAACCCAAGCCTGACCCAGGTCTTTACAATTCAAAACCATACCATACCATACTGTATCAAACCAAACCGCACCATGAAGTGCAACGTTTGTACTGTAGCTCCTCAGCCAAGGATACATGAATTCTGGGAGCATTAAAGTGGGTTCTCTCTGTGTACTCTGGCTTCCTGCCACAGTCAAAAGACATACACTTGATGATATTCTAATTTCAAAGTGACTTAGATATGAAAAGATTCTGTCTATGTCATTGGTGCAACAATTAGACCTAGACAATTAGACGATGAATGTAATTGTTGTCAGTTACATTGTTGTGCATCTTTTTCACACTGTGGAGCTTCACAGAGTGGCTTATTTTACTTTCTACCGATCGCTGCAAAGATTGACGAATGCTGAGTTTTACAGCTGAGACCACAGATTTATTTGTTACTTTGCCATTTATGGTATAGAACCAAAAGTACTTCCACGCGGCACTTTTCAGATGTCTTGGTATCACGACTGTCTATGCACGAGGACAGTTTAGCTTATTTGTGTCCTCAAGAAAAAACAGAACATCATTTTCCCATAAGCAAAAAAAAAAGGATATGGATAACAAACAAGCTACGCTCACAGCGAGTTGAGAATTATATCACAGTTACTTCAGATTGTTTGATGCATTTTGTAAGTCGTTTTTTGCCTTCAAACAGGTTTAAGCGATTATCCAACTAAGTTGAATAATCATTTTTAATCTATCTATGACTAGGAACCTTTCAAAATTGTCGTTAGTTGTTGCACTAGTTGATAGTAAATAAATATTTGTTACAATCTCTTCCTCCCATACTAAATGCTTGACGGACTCGAGCATTTAGATAAGGGAAAATGACGCAATATTAACTCGTTATGTCAATATGTAGCAGCGGAAACAAAATGTTTAGTTCTCAATAAAATGCTAACAACAAGTAGTTTGGTAGTCTGATTTGACATATAGACACCCCTCACCCAAATGATAACAAATAATGAATTTTCAACAGCAGCATCTAAACAAAGATACTCAGATTACATGACACACTGTGTGGTCCCACTCTCTCACGACTAAACAGACAGTATGCACAAGGGCTGAACAATTAATGGTAATATGAAACCGTGCAGTTAGCAATTTGCAAAGGCTGCAATTTAATCATTGCAAAATGTGCATGTTGCAGCAGCAGTGGGACAGTATTTCAAGGCAAAGGGGCCACACAAGGGCCAGTTATCAACTTTATATACATATTAGAAACAAAATTAATAATAGAGTACTTCATATTTTGATGGTATTTTCTGCGTTTCAAATCTGTAACAAAGAAAATGGTGTCCAAAAGTTTAACTTAAAAAATTATATCACAATTTAAATTACAACAAACATTAGAAAGAAACTTTATTTAAGGTTTTAAGCCTTATAAAGTACATGCAAGTACAGGTTAGCATCTGGCAGCTCAGGTGTTTTTTCAGGGACTTTACTGTGCCTAATATCACAAGAAAAAAATATTGCCACTAAAACAGACACATAAGGGACTTTATGCTTGTGTTATCCCCCAAAAACCTGAGAATAGTTTATCCATCTACACAGGATTTCACTAGAAAATACTGTATGTAAATATGTTTAAAGCTAAGCAAAGAGGCATTTAATTTAACCCCAACAAATGGAACTCTTACAAGCATATTATTAATCATTAATCATTTAATTAGTACACGAAAACTGAGCCATCATTATTGCTTTACATACCCTAAACATTATGATCTCAACGCCCACACAGTCATTTCACTAGTATTTTGATCCCACACTCGCCCTCCTGATCTGATTTAAAGCCACGATAAACTAAAATAAAATAAAAAACCCCATACGAGGTTTTTAGTTTCATGTGAAATCTACATATTTGGCTTCACCACAAATGAGATCATTCTTTCCTTCTTTTTTCACAGATGATAAATGACCAGTTAAAATAAAATATAAGGAATTTCCACAGGCTTTTATTAATACTCACACTGTGTTGCTACTGTTTCCCTACTGTTTCCCTACTGTTTCCCTCTGTTCCAATTTAACCGTTAAAAGGTATGAGGAAACTAAAGAGCATTCATGAGCCAAGTAATAAATCATTAAAAACTGCTACACTGATTACAGGAAATAATATTTAAATATATTTTTAACGTTGTAAAATCATTCAGCTTCAGTGAATTTGTTTTGACTTTTCTTTGGCGTCTTTGTCGTCATCTTTGCTGGTGTTTGTTCATTAGTTTGGTTTTGTTTTATCTTTACTCCTGTTACTGAAGTACATTTCATTCCTTGTTTTAACCATCTATTTGTTCATTTTTAATGTATTTTGATTTGATTTAATTTGTGTCTAATATTTTATGTTCCCATGCTTCCACCTGGACAGAAATGTACTCCATTAATAAAGCTTCTCTTGGCGTTTCTATAGTAAAATTGAAAACCTTTTCCTTAAGGTGCTGCACAAAGAGTGCATACCAGGAAGTTATTTTATGACACATGATTTGACCCTTTTAACATCCACACCTCTTAGTGGCTTAAACGGAACTTTGATTGAATTCTAGAGGGAAGGATTTAGTGTCTGTGTCATTGGATTAAGCTGTTGGTGGACAGAACAAATAATCACAAATATTTACAATAACTCCAAAATCCATTAAGAATTTGAGAGGATTCTATAGTCATATAGCATTTCCTTTGTTTTGATAAAAATGAGAGACTAGCAACACTTTGCCAGTCTTTGGCTGGAGTTGGTAGGCCTCTTTGTGTTTTTGGTTATCAGCTGAGCTCTTATTTTGTCTGTGCTGTAATCCTTTCAGTCGTCACCCATGGGGGAGGATGGAAGTCTACAGCCCTGACCCAAATTCACAGAAAGACCTTGAGAGACAAAACAATAGCAACGCTTATAGAAAAAGCCCCTAATTAGTGCTTTGTGTTTCTTATATCAGAGTGTAGGTACAATCTGGGGCTGGCATGTAACAGGGAACCACTGAAACCAGTAATTTCATCTCCTTGGTAAAACATTTATCAGAGCTGGTAACAACACCGAAGATTCCGACACCAGGTCATTTTCATTGTCTGCAGATTACACTCACACAGCCAGAACAGTTTGTGCTGAGTATCAGGTGGAAATCTGGACACAGAGTATGTAGTGTTCTTTAATACCACTATCTATTTCTGCTGTGCCCCTGAGCAAGACACTTGACCCCATTTAATCCCCACACAGGCTGCAGAGTGGCCAGTATCCCGATCTGTGTATATAACCAATAGATTGTTCATTCATGAATTTTCTACCGCTTTATCCTCCACGTCCCTGCTGACACCCTGGACAGGTCACCAGTCCATCACAGGCCCAACACAGAGAGACCAACACCCAGTCACTCTCACATTCACACCTATGGTCTATTTAGAGTGTCCAGTAACATGGAGAGTCTCTATGTTTTTGGACTATGGAAGGAAACCCATGAGCACACAGCGAGAATATGCAAACTCCACACAGAAAGGCTCTTAGTTGGTTTTTTGCTGTGCCAGTCACTATTCTATCATGTGCCCCCTGATAGATGGTGTATATAAAAATTTGACTTAAGTAATAATGCACCAGTATCAAACTTCCTGTTCAACAAACATACAGATAAGTGATGTTTACCTCTCCTCCTAAAAGCCTATTTATACTCTATGCAAAAGATGGATGAGATAGATGGAGCTTTCCATCCGTACATTCATTTCACCCATCATTGTGTGCCTTGCAGTGGAGCTTATGATGACGGACGGAATGGAGCAACACTACTGGAAATCATGGAGGCAGTATAGAGTCAATAGTCCATTAAGTCAGGAAAAGCACACATAGCCGACAGTATATAAGGCTTTTAAAAATATCAGAAAGTTTCAAAGAGCTACTCTGCAAGATCACTGACTTGATTGATCAAGCACAGTAAAATAACCTCTGCAATGATCGCCATGTTTGTTCATGCCTACAACTTTGAACTTGGCACTGCACTCTAGAGGAAGTATTGCGTCCATACCAATGCAAAAGAAGCACAGAGGTATGTAGGGCAATGACAGAGATAGTGTTTTGAGACGGACGGATGCAAAACAGAGGTATTTATTCCGACCTATGCACTTTAGTGGGAACCAAAGTTCACAAACGTTTTATGTAAATGCTCTGGTATCACTTGTTTAACAAACGTGTAGAGAAATTACATTTGCACCATTTTGGTCACAGCTTAATGACATACTGTCCCAAACACAGGTTTCCTGGTGTTTATTATGAAAAACATAAACAATGGGTGAATTCATGTTGAGTTTCTACATGACAGGAAGGACTATACACAGACTGCCAAAACTTTCCCGAATGCAGAAATCTTCCCCCACAACTCAGAACCTCAAAACCTCTGAAACCCCCGAAGTCCCCCAGTATAAAAGGTTCAGGCAACTAACTTTTAACAACTACTATGAATACACCAAGTTCTTTTTTTTGACCTGACTTGTCACCTCTGTGTTTACTGTGTACTGATTTAAAGTTTTCAACACTTCTTATAACTTCTTATATAGTGTTTTGCTCCACTGATACAGTGCAGAGATGTACACTATCTCCCTGTGCTGGGGGACCATCCAAACATCCATAAAATCTCTGCTTTAAGACAAACACAACTCAGAACAGAAGATTTCACTGTTTTGGCTTTTCCGTGATGAAAACGTGGTCAACAGCTGCTTTACTGGAACTAAATGACTAAAAACATCAATAAATCTTTCTTTGCTGAGAAAAAGGTCAAAGTGTGTGTTAAAAACAAGAGCAGTTCTGAGTGGGAATCCTTTCAACTTGTGATTAGATCACGTTGACAAGATCAAGTTAATCTCTTTACACAGATTGATAAAGTGTTCCTCATGGAAGTAGTTAAGGTACATTATATTTTGAGATTCGCTGGGTTTTCCCCCTTTCCTCCCTGTTGTGTTGTTGATTTGCACTGTTTTCCAAAAAGGACAACCCAAACTAATCTGCGCTCTCTGAATGGGATTAAATTTGCGTTCCAAATCCTCGACTCTGACGTCCAGTGTGTAGTTTTGTTATCTTCAAATCTGCTGAGGTCCACTTTTGTCCGTGTGATGCAAAAGTCATCAACGACCCATGTCTGTAACAGGAAGAGTGGACTCTTTGTGGAAATCTATGTGTAGCCTAAAAATGTGTCACCACACCGACTGTATGCATCAATTACACTAATCTAGGTGGAACAAAATACTGGAATGGAACATCAGACTAACACGTACCTTCGTTTTTGTCGGAATGGAACTGTGGGCATTCACGTGTGACCAGAAGCCAAGTTTTTGTTTGTGATTTTGACCATGGACGGAACTAAGGAAGCTGCCTGCTGATTGGCTGCTGAGGTTTGAAGCGACAGCTCAATGATAAGGAAGTAGACATGGGCTTGGAGTCACTGTCCATCTGGATATCTCTATTTTAAAGATAATCTGACAAACGTTAGACAGTTTTAATTATTTTATGATGTACTTTGTCAAATGTTGGCGGGTAAAACTTGGGGGGAACAAGTTCCAGTTATCTCCCACGCTCAGAATTGCAAACAAAAACTCAGAGAACGGAAAGAACAAGTGTGGAGCACAAACGCAAAAGAGTTGGAGCAAGCCAATTTCTGATAATCGCAAACAAAAAGTTTATTTTCAAACAAAGGGCATACAATAATTTTGAATTATTAAATCAATATTCTGTTTGCAATTTGTGTATTTTGATTTTGTGGCTCATTGTTGTTTGCTCAATTCATAAAGTGTTGCTTGATAATATTGACACAAATCTAATTCCATACTCTTGAATGAGAAGTGAAATGTGAGGTGATAAAACCCGAGAATACTGATATGGAGAATGCCGATATCCCGTGTAATCTTTTACCTGTCGAGTTGGCGAAGGGGGACTGGGCCTTTTCAGTCAGTTGTAGCCCCTCGACCCTATAAATTACAGACAAGCAAATTATTAAAGTCCCATCTTAATTATGCCATTTAATACGTAATTTTACCTAGTATTATTTTATTTGCTTTATTCTTCTCTTCTACTGCTTATATTGCTCTGAGTTTTACCATTTTATCGCTGTACTGTCTATATCTTTTGTTTTATTCTATGGAAACCACAATGTAACATTGTTTGACAAGTTATTTCCACTGCAAGTAACACAATTTAACACTCGAAGCTTACTGTGCCTAGGCCTAGGTCTTGGATCTTACAGTTACTTACACTCCTATGTCTTTGGCCTCAGTCCAAAGATCTGAATAGAAGTAGGGTGGGGTCTGATCCTGAGACGGTGATCCAGGTGATGAGGGATGATGGAGATGTCCAATCTGCGACGTCTGTCACAATCCAGGAAAGTCTGTACCCCGATCCTTCAGGGAAATCCTCTCCTTCGGCCGTCTTGGTGTATTCCTCGTACCTGCGCGGCTTCAGAGAAACACCTGTGATGTGAACTGAGCAGGTGGAGTGGAGGGAGGACAACTGAAGTCTCGGTGGAACTTTACAGTGAATCATATGAAGCATCACCTTCAAGTGGGCAACACGGTGGTACATTAACTCTGGACGTTTTCTTCCTTTTTATGATCAAACTGAGTTGAGTGCCTTTCATCCGGTAGACATCATTGACAGAGTAGAGTATGCAGTCACATGAAAGTAAAGTTTCAATCATTCAAAGATGAACAAAATAAGATACAAAATGAAAAACAATGTCTATGCGTCACAGTCAGGTTGTCCAAACTGTAGACATTAGGATATGACTCATCATGTTTTTCCTCCCTTTGGCAGTGATTTTTCCCAAGCCACCCAAAATGTGTGGCTTTGCTTATGTTGTAAATTTTGATTCCAGACACTGGGACTTGGACAAGGGTGCATGTTGATTTTTTTTTTTTTTTTAACTTTTTTGCCGACCAAGTGCTGATCCCAGCTTCAGATGAGAGAGGAAGAGGGGGTCTATAATTATCCCCCACACACGATGAGGTAATGGCTTGAACTTGTCCTCAAGTCATCCTCCAGCTGAAACAAGCATTTTAACAAACTCCATCCATTCAGCCAGTGTTTGTGACAAAAAAAAAAGCATGTGATGCAAAGATGCATGACTGCTCGTTTGCCATGGCGAAAGAATAATTAGTCATATGAATTATGCACACGCACTTACTGAGCTTCTCCAAGTGACTACATAAAAGGATGACTATCAGCAGCCGTTGTTTTTACTGCTTCTTTTTTTTTTTTGGGGGGGGGGGGGGGGAAAACAAAGGGGGGAACACAGAGCCACTCTCTCAGCTGAGTTCAGTGGCCTTTGGACCACAATGTTAGAGGCATGAGACACGGGTCAACACAACCTCCATCAATGCTTGGTAAACATATGGTTTCCAAACAAAAGGAAAGACGGTCAGGGTGAAGTTGAGGAGGGGAAGGTAACTGACGCGGACCAAGTGACCCTTTATCCAGACATAACAACACCACACCTTGGAGCACTCAGGTCAAACAAGCCCAGACCCGTTGCATATTCACCCCGACATACCAGAAATCAACAGAGAGCGATGCCTTGCAACTAAAAAGCATGCTTCTTCTGCAAACACAACACTGGAGACACCGTCTTCTGTCACAGTTCATATAAGTTCAAAGGTAATAAAGGAAACTCGTGACCTACTTCTCGTATGTTTGTCACCCAGTTTTGTAGCACTGGAGTTGCTGGGGAACTGCGTCACCAACAGAAGATGCAGAGCACCTTAAAAAAGTTAAAAGTCACCCAATTTAAAATGTCTGTTGGATTCAAATGTGTTTTCAGGACAAATTTGAAGCTTGATTGATTGGATATCATTACACAGCACAATACGTATTTAGATTTAATCAAGTTTAGAAAAGAAAATTGATAATTAATGCTACTGTAGAGTTGGTCAGATTCAGGTTTTATACAAAACCAGATCTTTTCCTTTTGGATTAGTGTAAGAGTGGATATGTTCAAGCTTGATGAGCTCAAATCTTAGGTATTTTTTCCAGGAAGGCTGTGAGGGCAAATTGAGAAATCAAAAATGTTACGTTTCTTTATTGTGCCAAACTGTGGTTGAACCACTTTAAACCTTTGGTTTATAGTTTTGGTTTCAGTTTGATTCCAACGTTGGACTTATTTTGGATGGACGCACAGCTGCTGGCCACGATGTTTCCTTTCTTCCCACCGAACTGTTTTGGTTATATTTGTCTGTCATCTGCACGCTAAGATTTAAAAAGCTACAATAAGTGCAGAGTAGTTGAGAAATCAGATGTCTTCCAACATTTCAGCTGTGATAACTACAAGAGTCTGTTATTCACATACCAAGGCTTTAGGAGGGTCATGTGGGCATTTATCCTGGGGCATCAAACACCAAAGAGCTAACTGAAACATATTATGTCATTGACATATTCCTGTGTCTGCATCTTGTCTGTGAATGTCTATATTAAAGAGGTAACAGACGACTTTCTGTTCCTGTTTGGTCCTTGTGCTAAAGCTGCAGCAACAGATACTGTTAAGAACATGCAGAGCCAATGTTGTGCCACAATAGGAACCCATGTGTTAAAAACATGTAAATGCTATTCTCTTCATTGTTTAGGATACAAAATAATGTCCCACTAATACATTTTTTACACAAAAACCCACAGTCAAACCGGTAAAAGGAATAACAGTGAGAGCAAGACAGTTGGTGTCATTTCTTATCGCCTTGACACTGTGCAAACAGTTTTAACATCACCATGACAAATCTAAACCAAACATCTGTCTGTTTAAGCTTTAAAGATATTTTGTTTCATTCATTTAAATAAAGTGGCACTTGACGAAGATAATTGTCAGTTATCATCATCTACCGACTGGAACAAGAAGGAAGAGACTGGAAAATGTGAAGAGAAAGAAATGAAAAAAAAATCCACTGGCATAAAGGGACAAATAAATAAATTTAAGGTGTGCCATGTGTACACCGCTCAGCTGGGTTATTTATCCTAGTGTGACTTCCTTCCCTCTTGGAATAAGCTGGGAATATTGGTGGGAACATCACACCCATGGCAAACAGAACACTGGCCTGTTGTTACATCACTGCACTTTCCTGTACGATGAAAACAAAAGCATGGAAAGCCTCCAACAGTCTGCTGTAGAGAACACCGTGTGCTGCAGCAACTTCTGCTTGAGCAAAGGCACATAGCCGTCGAAGCACAGAGGCCACAGTGACTCTGCAACAGAAGAGATAGCAACTAATATTCACTGTTACATCTCACCACCAAGGGAGGAAGGAAGACCAAGAGATGAATACAAACACTTAGAAAAGTTGTTGTTATGATGTTAGAAATGATTGCACAGTGCTGCAACTAATGATTACTTTCATAATCAAAACATTCACTATTTTCTGGATGAATCGAGGACTTGTCTGGTCCATACAATGTCAGAAAATATCGATCGGTGTTTCCCAAGCTAAAAACCTCAGAGAACACGTATTAATTATTTAAAAAACAAAAAAACAAAAAAAAAACCACACACTTCTGTAAAATGAGCCGTAAAGTTTAAATGGTGTTTTCAAGATGAGTCACAACGAACAAAAAAACAAAAAAAGATCGGCAACTGCAGGGTGCAGTGAGAAATGATAGAGGACAGTCAGCACGCCAACTGCCAACATGGTAAAGGCGTCTATTAATACTGCAATGTTGGTCCTCGGTCAGAGAATAAAAGGTTCAAAGAGTGGGAGGACTACACCGAGAATGGAACATGACACAGTCGCTCAGTGGATTCAAACTGATCCAACGACCAGACAGAGCTTAATGCTCAGCAGTCTGATGAATGAGTGCCCTTTGACCTATGATCCATGACTATTTCTATGCTTCTATTTAAAGCTATTGTTTTCAACCCAGGGCCTCATAACAATACACAATACTGTTCACCACTAAGCAGCTCACAGGCAGCCAACTGTACTTACACACAGTATGTCACCATGTATGATGAGAAGGAGCAGCTCATCTGTAGGAATGCTGCACTGGGGCTCCAGTATGTAACATTTAAAGGCAACGTGGCCAAAAACATTATCCCAACATTAATAATTATTGCAATTAAATGTTAGCTAGTTGAAGATTAAACCCAGCCTCTGAAGAAGAGTTGAAGAAACCCGCAATTTGTTGTGGTTTTAAACTTCATAACAGAGTGACAATAACATCTGGTTAACACAAGCATTTTTCAAATCTGGAACAAAACATTCACAGCAATTATGTTTTACGTATCATGGTGTGTTTACTCAATAAACCTTTGTTATACTGATGTTGTTAAAGAAATATGTAAGCATAGTTTATGCATTGCTGTAGCTTTAGAATAAACACTTATTTTGAGAAAGATTAAGTGTTTTTTGCAGACGCCTCCATTTTGCACAGCCATGTTTCACAGCAGCCCAGGAAGTGTTTGGATGCTGTTTTTAACTGCTTGTCTGTTTCTATTTTACCCATTGTGATACAGTATATTGTTTTTGATGAGTTTTATCTTCTTTCTCTCCTTTTTCTGTTTCACAGGTTTATGTTTTTACAGTGCAAATGCAAATTTCTGTTAATGTCTGTTAATTCAGTCACTTGGCAGGTGACTTACTAAGGGCACTAGTGTTTGCAGTGTCTCCTTTACCTGTTTGGATGAGAAATCGGTAGAAATGCGACACATTTATTTCACCAAAAGAGCTATTTCCACCCCCTCTCTCACACTGTGACCGAGTACCTTGTTTATAGTTGTCTGTATACGCGGATTTTCCAGGTATTTTGCTTTTTCCTGCACTTTAATTTGTTTTTCTTTTTATCTTTACACATGAGCATATTGTGCAAAAACTAAAACTAAATGTACAAACCAGTTGTACATTCCAGTTCTTCCTGGAATGTGTACGCCACTGGAGTTGCCCGACGTGTTTGGGAGGAGTAAAAGGAGGAGTCCCCTGTTAGCTGAAGTCTCACCACTGATCACAAATTCTTCGAAACTGAACCTTTGATATTATTATTATTATTTTTAAACACTCTCAGATTTGCATTTGGATATTCGCAGATGTGTGTTACACAGCAGCTTGCGACAGGCTTGGTTGTATCAGAGAGCAAGCAAATAGATTTGAAATCTCCCTCCTAGTGGATCCTCGGTTTGACCTCCTGGTGTGCAAACAGTTATGGCTCAGAACATATTGACACTTATCAACATCAAAGCTGCTTCTGTGCCTTTAAAAAGTACATGACCATGACCAACAACATAGTGACTGCTTTATCTGAGAGCAGGTGGGAGAAACCCAGAATTCTCTCTTTCATCTGGCCTTTGATGAGAAAACATTATTTGTTTTGGTTACAAAACAAGAATTGGGGATTGGGTACTTATTCAAACATGAGAACAAAATTGCAAAAGAATTTCAGTGCAGGCAACGAGTGGACAGACCACAGATCAGGACCAAACACTTAGCACTGAAGCCAGATGAAGATGAAGAGAAACATCTAGACATTTCTCTAAAAAGCTCTGCTGCAGAAGCAGCGGTACGAGATGAGCAGGCGCTTGTGGGTAGACCGCATGAACACAAACAACTTCCCTGTATTCACATAGCAGAATACAGGCACTGCAGACTAAAGTGTAATTAAAGGACTCTCTCCCTCTCTGAAGCTCAGACTGCAGGTCTCTAATTCTTACCCAGTGAAGCCACTCCAAAAACCCTTGTGAAGTTTTAAGCACTTTTTTTTCTACAAGTGAGACAAAGAAGCTTGAAGATCAACATTGAAATTCTAAAATTTGGATCATTTTCAACACCGCATATCTACATATTGCAAAGCCTCTGCCTATCTCTGCATCTCAGGGTCAAAATTTTAACTCTCGATGACTTTAACTAGTAACTTCAGCAGAGGATTCCTGTTAAAGATAAACTTGTGCGTCAGCTGACTTCCCAGAAACTGTTGCTTTTTTTAAAAATCAAGGGGCGGGCTGTTGCTATGGGGAGGTAGAAAGGCTTACAGCCAATGCTCTAACTGGCTTAAGAAGCCTTTCCTCTGAGCTCAAGTTACTAAAGTGCAGATGAAGCTGCAGCATGACAGTTTACATACAAAGCTTTTGAAAAGGACAGAAAACTAAAATCAGAAATATACCATGATGGAGTGGGGTTTATCAAGAGTTGAAGGTTATCCTAATTGACCTGTTATATTTTCTTCAGTGCTTTACTAATATCTATCAACTTACAAGATCCTACAAAAGGTCTGACAACAATTTGCTTTCATGTAGGTTTAAAAGGAATAACAGTAAAACACTTCAGATGCAAACACTAAAATAGAAAAAAGTCCACCCTTGTCTTTGCTGTGCAGAACACTTCCGGCATATTATCTATGCTGAGTAGGTGCATGAGAGTATGAGGGCAGAAAAAAGTTTTAACACCACACCTTCAACTATCCCTTTATAGGAATGTGTTTCACCTGGGGAAATGTTTCTGCAAGCACAACAGTTTAGAGCTGCACTGCACTGATATATCACACAAGTTTGTTCAACCACAATGCAATTTCAGTAAAAAAAACAAAAACAAAGCTGCAAAATATGAAAACCTTTTACACATATACACTACTCACAATAAGTTGACATTGTCAATTTTTGTTATTTGGGGCTATCCCTAAGAGCCCATACAAGTCTCAGAGAATATGCTTGAGTTTTGCATCATATCACCTTTTTGCCCATATGGAACCAGTATTCTGGGAGCCCTAAAACGCTACTTTTGGAAAATAGTAAGAAAAAAAAAATCTTAAAATGCTACCCCCATTTTCATGCATATAACCCATAGGTAACATTAGGAAAATTATGTTATAACCTCATCTCTCTAACCCTTAACCCCCTTTTTGCATACATTTGATATTTTACACTTATGCAACCCTGTCATTACTTTAACTGCATTAGTTGTTCTTTGACACAGTTGCAGTCTGTGTGTGTAGCTAAATTTTAGTCCCTACTCCTACTTTCATTTGCATGTCAAAATATTTGCCACCGACAGATGATCCAAAGCTAACACCTGCTCCATGCAGATGGAATTTAAGTAAAATGTTTTTCAGCTTTAGTAAATCAGATAAATGTTGCATGCAAACAGTGACTATGTCAATGTAATACACTAAAACTGTTTGTGACCATCAAGGTGGTTTAGAGATTTGACGCTTTTAAAACATTCACCCCAATACACTGGCATAGCGTTCTCTCACCATCCACAATCCACTAGTGTATAGTGGAAACTGCTATATTAAGTCCCCACTGTGTGGGTGTCTGTTATTTACACTGAAGTGAGCAGGGGTAACCAGGGTGGTGGCTCACAGTGTTAGCTGCAGGAGAGGACCTGCACAGGGCCTGCTGTGGATCATCACCATGGAGAGGCTCAGCTCCATTTCCTCCCAAGACCACGGTGTGGGTTGTGTTTGGCCTGTTACCCAAGACAACGGGAGGATCTGAACAAACAAGGGCGCAGCCACAAGTCATCACTAAGGATTCCCCTGCTTAAGGGTTGATATGGACGGTTAACAGTGGTTTTTATAAAAGGAAAGCAGACATGGGTTCCTAACCGTTAAAGCAGACACTCAGTGATAAGTGAAATTGTTATTACAATGTGTATTAAATGAAAGATCTAGAAAAGCCTAGCTTTGGGTGGAGCTGTTTAAACAAAACAATATCAAACATGTTTATGGGTAAAACAAAATGACTCAAATTTTCTCTTATTTGTTAGCATCAACTGTAAATATCAGTTACCAAATCAAATTTACCATATCTGATTAGGGGTCATCAGTTTCTAGGCACCAAGAAGAAATATTTAGCAACCCAGGAAGTACCAACTGTGCTGTGCAACTTGAGGATGTTGTGAACTGCTTTTTACCCTAGTTTCACAACCTAACTGATGCTGGTGTATTGTTGTGCACTAGAACTTTGCACATAGCCGGACTCGCAATGGAACCAGTAAAAGCTGCAACGGATGCAGCTGAGAGTTGAGCGCAAAGGACGTCACCGCAGCATCAAATTTCTGGGAAACACCAGAAAATGCTTTATCTTAGGGGATTAATGAAACCCTTATCTTATCAAAATAAGAAAATAAACCATACCTAAACAGAAAGTATCAAAAGGTCATCATGTCATGTTAATTATATTTGTCTTTTTATTAAGTCAAACTATACATATTTTAGCTTACAACTGGATCTGTTTGGAACTATTTACAATGACTGCTTTCTATCAACTCTGGTGCAGTCAAACCAAAGAGTCCTTGTCTGTTTTTTGCAACAGACTCAAATTTTCCAGGCTGTAGAACAGACAGTAGTCCACCATGCGGTTGCTCTCGTCTCCTAGTGCAGGTCCAACATTTTCCTAACAAGGAAACAGAGCTACACTCATGCAAATTCCCCTCCCTTCTCGTGCTTGAGGCCTCCATACAAATGATCCAGGGGATATGAATGGGCTCTATGGAAATGGGCGTCATGGCAGCATGACTTGGGGAAAAATGCAGCATTTTATCCATTTCCTGCTTTTGCTTGGACCATGTCAACACCCTACTGCCAGGGACTTACATAGTTAGGAACATGTAAACACAATCAATGAAAATAAACAAAAAAGTTAAGTGACCCTCCCATTACCATTCAATTTGCATAGAATTTTTTTAGATTCATTAGAAAAATAAAATTCTTTGTAAATTAGATAAAACCTAATTGTTTGCAAGTTGACTACTGAAAGCTAAGTCCAGTCCTTTGTGCCAACAAGAAAAGATGTACTTATTTTAAAAGGGTGTGGGTGGAAGGAAGCCCAGAAAAAAAGTCACAACATGTGTGATCAACTTATAAATTAAGCTTAAGCCAAGCTTTCATTTCCAACTTCTTAAGTCCAAACCCAAGGAGCAAAGGTTATGCGGAGAAGTAGCATCCAGCATGTCAACAAGTCTCAAGAGTGTCCAAAGTCACCTTGTTAATAGTACCAGTGTTGCCCCAAGTCCAGCAAATCCACAAAGGCCAAGTAGAGTGTTCCTCAGAGTTGACTCTGGATCTTCTACTCGAAAGAACTCTACAAAGCCATCCTGGAAAAATTAGGAATAAAAAGAAAGTCAGGATGGACATACTAGAAAACTGATACAGACATGTCCCTTAGATATGTCAATTTCATTGCACAAAGAAAGCAATTGGGCAATCTAATTTTTTTTCTGCTACACCCTGTTTCTCAGACATTAGTCATAATAACTCACCCAGGAGTTGTTTTTCAGGAGCCAGTCTCTTTGGTGGCAGAGGAGGTATGATGAGATTTCTTGTGCCACCAGCTCAACTGAGTTCTGTTGACCTCTCTCCTTCAAGTGCTGACAGACCACAGCCCCAAAAGCCACCAGGCTGGTGATGCGACCCCAGTTAGTGGTGCCATCGCCGAAGAGGCTCTTGGCTACTGAACTGATAAAAGACACATCCCCTGTGTCCTCTAATGACAGTTTGTTGATCATGCCTGGGGGGGAAGTGAGATGTTTTAGTTAGAAATGTATTGAAAAAATACTATCTACTCTGTAAACACATTCTATTGAAATGTTACAAGGTAATCAGAATACCTTTCATATGTCAAGAATAAAAAAATAATAAAACTACCATTGACGTTTCATTGTACTGTGGATGTTTTTCCTGAATGATGAACGAGGTATAGCGGACGATATTAAATTAAAACATCAAAAAGTTTATTTAATAGAAGGGGAAAGTTTTTAACAATTACTCTAGTGGGAAAAAATAACATAGGATTGACGTAACGAACATGTAGAAATAGGTCAAATACATTTAATTAACCTTAAAATGTTTGTAATAATTCTTAAAGGTTTCCGAATGAAATTGACTTTAATGCCTTTTATGTTTGAGAAAACACAAAAGGTTGGACGCAGCTGCAGCGTAATAAACATGAAAATGTATACGATGCACCGGTTAGCCTTTAGCATTAGCCTCCAACGTAAAGTTTGCCATTACCATTTCATAGCACCGTTGATTTTTATCTCAAAAAAGAACCATGAAACAGGTATAGTGGACGACATGATATTAAAATATTAAGTATCACAGTGAGTGAAACTTGCTTTAAACAACTACTCTAGTGGGAAAAAATAACATAGGATTGACGTAACGAACATGTAGAAATAGGTCAAATACATTTAATTAACCTTAAAATGTTTGTAATAATTCTTAAAGGTTTCCGAATGAAATTGACTTTAATGCATTTTATGTTTGAGAAAACAGGTTGGACGCAGCTGCAGTGTAATAAACATGAAAATGTATACGTTGCACCGGTTAGCCTTTAGCATTAGCCTCCAACGTAAAGTTTGCCATTACCGTTTCATTGTACTGTAGATTTTTTCTACCAAAAAGGAACGATTAAACTTAGGGACGACATGAAACGACTATTGATTTCATGTCATTATGTGTATGTAGGAAACTTACTTCTAACAATTACTCCAGTGGGAAAAAATAACGTACGACTGATGTAATGAAAACGTACAGATATGTAAAATAGGTTTAATTTACGTATCTTGAAATGTTTTTTTTAAGGTCGCCGATTGAGTAAATTGGCTTTATTGCCTTTTATGTTTGAGAAAATAGTTACGGTTAGCTACAGCTGCAACGTAATAAACGGCGTTGATGTAGCCGTTAGCTAAAGCTATCAAGCTAGGCTAGGTCGCTCTTACCATTATATGCATATCGGTGCTTATCCAAAACGCCGTCCACGACTCTCTTCATCGTCGTTAGAGCTTTGCTTTCATACCACCGCAGCGAAGACTTTGAGATAAAGTCTCTGAGAAACTGTGTGATAAGTTGCCTGGTGTCACTATCCAGCACCTCGTCTCCTGCTGGGCAGCTGGGAACGTCGAGCTCGCTGTCCGACTGCCCCTCCGGGGTACACGGCTCAGAGCCGGGGTCGACGACGCTCTCCTCCCGGCGACTCTTGGATGTGAAGCCGTTTACCGTGTTGACTTGCAGGTCCTTGGGACGCTTTGTGGTTTCGACGTTGGAGCCAACATTTCCATTTTGGGTGTCCATGGCGGAGGCGACGGCTACGTGAGGAGAGGCATTTCCTTGGCAATGCACCGCTCCATCTACGCCTCCATTTTGAGGAAGGATAAAGTAGCTCATGACTCCGCTGGTAACGTTCAAGGCGCTTCGCTTCGCTGCCGGAATGATATTCATGTCGGTAAGTGAGCTTAGAGATTTCTTCTGATTCTTCGTTGCTGTTGAATCGTCACCTCTGAAGCTAACGTCTGTTAGACAGTTTGCATATCCACAAACTGTAACAACCACACTGCCAACTGCTGATGAGCGGAAGTGAAGCTGGGCTTTTATCTAGTTACGTCAGTGACGTCACGAACTCCGCCCCCTTCCTACAACACCCGCCCCCAATTGTTCGTATAGTTGTTGAAGGCAGTAAACAAATAGAAAACCAAAACTTTTAACAAAGAAGGAGCCGTTGTTACGATTGTGTAGCTAAAAAAGGAAATTACACTTTATTTAAATACGAAAAAGTAACATCATGGAATACTTTTTCATGTAAATGTTTAAATAATTTTTCATTGTAAATACAAGTGCAGTTGTATTAATTATAATGACAGGATTAAAGTTATTTAATTTATATCTATTTATGCCTGCCTTTGAATGCAGATATTGATCCCAGACACTAATCGTAACCTCAAGTAATGTTTCTTTATCTATTTATACGAAAAACTACATCATACTCAGGTCATGTTCTTACACTGTAGTGTATATTTAATTTTAAGAAAATGCCACATACTTAAAATAAGAAATTATGGAATATTTTGTATCTCTAAATCCTGAATTGTGCATTGTAGAATTGATATTAACACTGACACACAAGTATGTCAGTAGACAAATGTGGAACTCTTCAGTTTGTGTGATACTGTTCTAACCCAAGACTAAATTACTGATAGGAAAAGGTTGAATTTCTTTAAAACTATTTTCAGAATCTTTGTAAAAGCTACGTAAATGGATTATAAAAGTAAATAAGATATTAAAAAGCCATTTATTAGGAGGGAACTCTCAGTAATTGAACAGATATACATTTAGAGTATAAAAAATATTTGTAGTAAAACGTTATATTTGTAGTATTATTGCTGTCCCAGTCTGTTTAATTTTACACACGCAAAATTGATCATGTAACAACTGACCAGTTGAAATACCTCTGCTGCCCTCTACTGGTCTATAAAATGTGGTCACGTTTCACATGTAATAAGTAAATCAGTGGTACAAGTCATGACTGAAGTACTGATATAAAAACAACTGCAGTGGGGAGATGTTATTCATGTAAAAGTTTATTTCAAATACTGACAAAAATCCTTTCACCTACTCCCACACAAATGAAACATTCTAAGGACGTCTGTACTTTCTGAATTCTTAAAATCACTCCTGTGTTCTCCAGTCATCCTCTTTTTTTCCCCCATGTAAACCCATATTATCATGACTATTTTTCCTCTCTTAGAAGCAAGGGTGCCTGTTTTCCTCGCAGTTATCTCGGGCCAGGATGAAATATGTTAATTATGTAATAATAGAACACAAGAAAAACAAACACACACAGAAAAGACACTTTCACTTGTAAAAACAACAAGAGATCAATTTAAGGTAAAAAGGGGGGGAAAAAGCAGCTCAAAAGTACTTTAGAGCACACAACTTGTCATTTCTTTATACATTCTGGCACAGTTGACGTAGCTGAACGAGAGACACCCTGTGTGTTGGATTTTAAACATACCCTGCTTTTTCCTCTCGTTGAACTGCAGCGTGCAAAGCCAAACATCAAGTAGCATTCAAGAACACCTGTCTACAACATGTCATAACTAAGGCCGGATTTATAGGCCCACTCCACCACTCAACACTTTTGATGACTGGTTTTAATTTATGTTACAGAGAGCTTTTTTGTTGTTGTTTCTGTAGTAATCTATCACTATCATCCAGCTGGCTCTTGCATTTACATTACATTGTATTATCATGACTGGTGTTTCCTTCTGTCTGCTTGTTCATGTATATCTATATTTGTTCTTCTTTTGTTTGGTTTGGTGAAATTGTTGATACAATTGAGGACGAACAGACTGTTCACATAGGACAACAGGAGTGCAAGAAGAAATGGAGATGCTCAGTGTGTCAATGAGATTTTCAACAAGATCTTTTCTTGTCCCTTTTTCTAAATTGAAGATAAAAGACACATATCACTTTTGTCTGACCATAATCTTTTCTTTGCACATCCCATACTGGGAAGTGACTTCTTTGTTTGCGTTTTAAAAGTTGTGTGATGGAGTATAATTCAGATTTAATGCTCCACTTTTCTTTTGGCAATCGCTTGTCTAAGCAAGTTACTGATTAGGTCTGTTCTTCTCAATTAAAGCCACCCACACTTTTTTCCTTTCTTTCTAGACCAAAAGTAGGATAACATTTTATAATACATCAATAAAAGTATCATTTTGTGGTAAAGTCTGAAACAGAATAGCATTTGTAGGAGTCTGACAGAGAGATACTTGGGTGGGAAGAAGACTGGTAGGATCGAGAGGACATGCGTTCTTTACAGGGCATCATCTCTTAGATTAGTCTTTGACTGAATCAGCAGCATTTACACATATTTTCATATGATACAGATTCACATAGCTTCTGCTGTACATTAACATAGAGCAGAAGTAGTGTTAAACTTCAAAGGAGAGCAACCACTGAATCAGAAATAGCTCAGGCTGTGAAAGAGTAAAAAGCGGATGGGGAAAAGAAAACACAGAACCCTGTCCAGTTGACAGCTATTTACAGCAGCTCAAACCGAGAAAAACAGTGCAGTCATAAAACACCATGACACACACATACAGGTCAGGTCTTTGTCACCCACTGCTAATTTGACATGTTTAAAATCTCAGTGAAAACAAATAAGGGTGAAAATGTGATGGTGCGTGCACCTTATCACCTAGTCTGTGCAGTGGAGTATGCATTAGTAAAGGTTCCCTGAAGCAGTAATATACAAGGAGGCTGAATCTCAGCAAGCGCATTTTAATTTGGCTATTTTGGTGATCACTCCAGTGACCTGTTTCAGAGGTTGAACCACGTCAACAGGTGGGGACTCGAGCACCCACTTGTACTCTGCCCACTCACCGTGTTACACAATCTCTTTGCTTTGCCATGTGAGCTCATAACTGCAAGCATGCAAATGTCCCACTTTAAGCTTGCAAGAACGTCACTTAGAGCTACACCGACATCTGTGCTGATCAGGTTGCCATTTACTGACTCTGACACAAATTAGTCTGTGGAGTGTGTTTGAGTTTGAGAGGAAATAGAAATATTGTGTTCTGAGGGGTGAAGCAAGCCTTTCTATACTTGAAGATGTCATCGTTTTTACAAGTTCATGTGAACTGACGTCAAGGGAGCCACTTTGTCTGAATGTGATATCTATTCTGAAAGTGTCAAATGAAAAAACAAACATCCATTTTTTATCTTTAAGTCGCAGCTAGAATAAGTTGTCCTTTGCATCAGTATCAAATATGTGGAAATATCCCATCCCATAAAAATCCCATATTGGGAAGTGACTTCAAAGTCTATGACTCTGCCTATCAATGTCCTATTATTGTGACTTTAGTGCTGGGATTGGGCAGTTTCATTGAAAATGTGTTTGCACTTCCTATGGAAACACAAACATTTAGGTTGCATTTAAATACATCTTTCACAGACGAAGGTAAAGTAAGATGTCGGCCAGCGGTCATGTCAGTGTGATCTAAAAACAGTGTGAGCCAGAGTAGCTGACGATGCAGCCTGCCTCATGAGCACAGTTATGAGCACAGTCTGAGGATGAGACGGTGACACACACACCTGCAATCTCTGAGCTGGATAGCTGAAGGGTAAAATTTGGCTAAGTCAGTAAAGCACATAATTTCCAAGTGGGCATGTGATCCAAAGTGGGTCAATTTAGCACTACCATTTCTCTCAGGCATGCTAGCGGGTACAGTCCTTAAAGCGCAGAGCTTATCACAAACTATGTGTTTCTTTGTTGGAGTATTATTTAAAGAAGCATACACTCTATACGGGATGCTCCAATTCCCCCACAAATGTTTTAGGCTCTTAGTAAACACACATCTTAATGCACCTCAACAGGAACCAAACTCAGACTGAAGTCAGAGGTTGGCAGGGGGTCCCAGCATTTAAAAATTATACATTATACTCAGCTGGCTCTTGTCCTGGGCTGCGAACAGGGCTATGTGCATATGGATTGTCAGGACAGCAAAAAGGACAGCAAGAAAGTTAGGGTGCGGACATTTCAGAGCTTCTTGTGTTTGATATATTCTACTACTAAGCAGGTGCCCCACTCCCGTTAGAAAACATATTAGATTTCTTTTTTGTTACATGTTACAATCATGCAGCATACTTAGAGTAGCAAAATGAGTTGAGAATTAAAGCAAAAGGACCAGAGAGAAAAAGAAAAGGTGGCATTTCAAAATCCCTTTTTGGCTGAGCTGTAGCAGGTGACCACTGGTTTTGTTTGAGTCAAGGTAAATGAAGGATGAGAAGTGAGGAGGCCTCCATTCAACAGCGCTCTATCTAGGCAGCTGCCCTCACAGATTTGGTATGCAAGCATTTATTCACGCATGTCCTCCAACACCTGCCACCACCGTAGCCTGCCATCAGCGAAGCAGGGAACGTAAAGATTAAAGAACACACTGTGACCATGGTTCCTATCTCCCTTACATACATTGTTTTGGTGTCATTAAGGATGCAAAAAAGGACGAAAACAAACTATACAGAATACAAAGTGCATTAACTCACCCCCATCCAACCCCTGCTTGATGACACACACCTACTGTGATGCATCTTGGAACACCGAACACCAAGACATGTGGGAGGCGGCAGAGCAGAGCAGCGTGCGCAAAGGGGGCATAGCTGTGCGTAGTGAGAAGGCAGAGAAGACTGCAACCTTATGGGTTGCCTGAACCTCCCTCCCTCCCACTCTCCCACCCACCTCATCTACACACAAGCAAATGGAGTTTTAACTTATACAACTCTGCCCATTATGTTAAAGCCAGTGGTGCCTGGGGATGAAAAGGGAAGAGAGAGGTGGGCGTGTTTGGGACACGGGTGAGGGCGATTGGGTGGGGCCTTTGCTGGGAGTTCTGGAGGAAGGGAGGGAGGGATGGGGGGGCCTTCTTCTGGCAAGATAACGGCTAGCCAGCTAGCTTGCTGGTCACCAAGGAGGACTTCCTCTGTGGCAGGTCCTGCGGCGTGGGAATATGGTCGCCAGTTACCAGGTTCTTGTCCGGCCCCGCAACAGGAAGCTGCTTGTTCTTCATCTTAGCTTTGGCCATGTTGTAGTCGCCCGAGTCGAAGTACTTTTGCTGTGTGGGAAAAGAGAGAAGAGGTGCTTACACTTTTACGGTAAAAGGCACACAGTATGTTTTTCATTGCAAATATTCCTCCTTTGTGTTTTTTCTAAGGGCATCGTCATACTTTCAGTGTTCTGTGTTCACAGAGAGCTGCTCTCAGTTTCCATGTGCACGTTAGGGCTGAGAAAATTTTCAATAACCATATACAGTACTTTGCATAAGTCTTAGGCCACCATTAGATTTATTGTTTTAGCAATGCTATAATGACCATACTGTACAATTATTTCACTTTATTGGAATACATCCTGAAAATATGGAGAAACACATATGCAGTTTGAAAATAACATCTTTTTCAGAAACAACAAACAGCAAAAATGCTTCTATAATATGAAATATTAAGTGTGACCTACATTTACACTTGAACAATAACACAACCATGGCTCTTTAAAACCTGGAATGGAACCCTAATGTTATTGGTCAAACCTGTGTTTCTCCTTCTATTTCATGTCAACAAATAGCTGCTGTGAAAAAGGTCTATTATACCTGGTTTACTCAAGACATGATTGAGCATTACATACACATGTTGCACAAGTTCAACTCATTGACAGGTTGATCATACAGTATAAGACTGACTTTTAGTCACATCTTTTCAATCTAAACGCCAATGATGACAAAACTGACATAAAAACAACAACGTTGGTGGCCTAAGACTTATGCACAGTACTGTACAATTTAATTTCATTCGATATTAATAAGATAAAAGTTAAGACATACTGTTTTAACATATATGCATTGTGCAAACATATTTTGACACAGAACAAATCATTGTTTTAAATGATTTGCCATACATTTTTTTGTAGTTTCCATGTTTCAATAAGTATTTATTTAAACACAGAACATCCTCTGCACATAAAGATGTTTAAACCCACAATCAACTTTGTCTTCGCTTTCAACTTAGGAGAAAAAATTATTTTTCAATGATCTGATATTTATCACAATTATTTTCGAAACTGACTGATTTAAAACTTCTTTATTGTTATAAACTTTGCCCAGCCCTAATGTGTGTTATGGCTGTTCATGCCATGTACCCGCTCCGACCATTTCATTCCAGTTGTGGCTATTTCTCTCCAGATGTTCACACTCTTTTGAATGTCCTTGTATTATTTGAGCAATGGATTGTACATTTGTGGATTTCCTTGCATAACCTCAATCAACTTTCTATTGTTAGCATCTTATTTGTTTTCTCTTTTAACCAAAAAAAAGTGCACACCACCAACTAGACTGGTTGTGCTACAAAGAGCATGTACAGTCAGTGGATATTGTGTATGGGGACTCAAACTTGAAATGTGTCTCTGTAGTTTCTATGCAGATCAGTATCAGTGAGGTATCCAGTTCGTTATTTGATGAATTGTAAAGTGTCCTTAAGTATAACGAGAAACACCATGAAATAAAAAGTATTATTACAGTTAGGCAACAGTGGCAGGCGTGTGCGTCTTTACATTTTAAATACAGTATAGACATTCTTTATATAGACCTGGATTTCAGGTCTATTTCTTAATCTGGAATCTATGGACAGGAGCCAGAGGGCTTTATTTAGACAAAAAGACCATCAAAAGATGGATTTTGACTCAATTATTTTTAACCACTTAATGAAATAATCAAGTTGAGAATTACACTTATTACTGATTCAGTCACCAAAAATCAAAAGCCCACTCTCAGATCCTCTAACTGCTTGATTTCATCATTTTCTGATGATTTTCATTCTGGGACTGATGAAGTACTGCAATTTGTTCTTTGGCTCTAGCCTCCTCCTGCCTCGACTACTCCTACTTCTAGTCAGTGATTTCCCAGAATGACTTTTCAGCAGTCTCCAGAGGTGGAAGTTCTCTGTTGCATATATACAGTACATGTAGGTGGAGAGAGCAATAGTTTCTCCAGTTAAGAAAAAGTGAGAGAGGAGAGAGAGAGACTAATGCTTCTGTGTGATTTGTCCTGCTGTACAAATTACAAATAAAAACAATCCATCAAACAGGCTATTATATTTCACATGCTATGGATCTGGCTGCATTGGTATTCTGGTCTACTGAGATCTGGATGGGACAGAAATTATTTTATCTCTGCTTCAATGCATTTAGCCCTATAGGACAGGAGAATCAACAAAATGGAGGTTCAAAAAAGAAACCCGTGTTTTTCATATTTCAGATGAGTGACCTACTGTATTTTCCGCAATGAAATGTACTGTAGCTGAGTAGAAATATGTCATTATAGGTCTGTGTGAGGTTGGTTATTTGCACGATACAGAAAAAATACATAACAGTTTGCCGGATATGGTGAAAGAAATAAAGGTATGCAGTGGGCAGCTGTGTTTTAGGTTTTACCAGTAGATTTTTTTAAGGGACAGTGATTCACCATACTCAACTGACTATAGGGCAAACAAGACTGTAATTATGATGATGTTTATTTTTGAACATACAGGCAGATAAATTAATAACTAGTAGCTTGGCAGAACTAAGCTGAGTCTGGCAGCAATTTGATTTCGCACTGCAGATCTGTCTGGCAAGGACACCATTTTTGCCATGTTTTTTTGTTAACATGTTTTCCAACACTGTGATTACGTAATTCAAGATCATTGGTCTGTTTGGTTATATGTCTATCCAATTGCATACTAAGGCTGCAACGACTAGTCAACAAATAGTCAACGGAAAAATGAGTCGACAACTACTTTAGTAGTCATTAGGTTGTTAGTGACGTGTGTGTCCCACCAAATGAAATGCTTCGCTAAACAATGTTTCACCATAGCCAATTGAAGTAGCTCAGTGTGAGACATCTCACTTTCCCCAAATTTTTGATGAAAGCACATGCACACTAGTGACCAGGAAGAGAATGGGAATGCAAAACCATGAGGGCAGCTGAAGGGAGGCTAATGGTCCAAAGTTTGGGAACATTTCCTATGTGACACAACTAAGAAAACTGTCACATGCAAAATATGTAAGCTGAGCCTTGCGTACAATGGGCCAACTTCAGCAATTTGTTAACATTTGAAGAGCAAACACGCTAGTAGCTAGCCTATTAATGTATGTGCTTGTGTGACGGATCGTGACAGTTTAAAGAGTAATATTGTAATTTTACTAGCCGTTCCAGTAGTCCATGACTAGTCGAATATTGAAATAGTCATTAGTTGCAGCCCTGTTGCATTCAGGGGAAATTTGATCCACATCAGTTGGTCACTCCTGTTAGAAGTGGGAGGCGACTACACTCTTTCCAGACTGCATGTTAGCCAGGCTAAATAACTAGTGTAATATTCTAAAAATAAAAAAAAGTAAAACAAGAGCAACAAAACATAACTGAACGCAAAGCTCTGCAATCTTAAGTGGGGATAAAACCTGTGATTTGGTTGTTTGAATGATACACTCATGTCTTCTACCCAGTTTCATCTCCCACCATTGGCCACCTACCCCTTTCTGTAATCTCTTCATGAGGAAGTCAGAGCCACCGGACTTTTGGCCCAGACTTGGGTATCTGGCCTTCAGCTTGGCCTCCTCCACCTTCACTGCGTTTGCATTCTTCTCCTGGGAGTCCTGAGGAGATAATAACAAGCATACATAAACAATCTTCTTTTTGCACAAAACAGGTTTAAACACAACGGGAACAGCTGGTTTTGTGACAAGGACTCATTTAGACAAAATGCTACTGATTTTACAAAAACACCAGAACTGCATAGCTCAAAGCTGCTTCACTCTACAAAAAACAGTTACTGCTCTACCAAAAGTGTGGGAACTGAAACTGTCAGTCCTTATAGTATGAGTCACACCATGAAGGTACTTCTAATGCAGTGTCTAATATAACAATAAAGCCTGAATGGAAGTAACTTAAGAAGAGGACAGGGCTTGGACAAAAAACTCTTTTCAACAATCTCTTATACTGAATTAATACTGTGAAGCAACAAAGAAAAAGAAACGGTGAGAAAGAGAAATATTCCCCTTAACCAAAGAAAGAGAAATATTCCCCTTAACCAAACATTAAAAAAGAAGGCAATCCAGGCTAAGGCGACACAATTAACGGCAGAATATTCCAAATCGTGAGATGACTAAGTGTGATACTCAAATCAAATGCCATTGCAATCTGATGAACATAAAATATGTGACAAAAATGAATCATATCACAATCATAGTATCTGTCAAAATAATTGCAATACCCAAAATAAAAACGATTTCATCAGTTTTTAAATCAGTGTTTCCTTGAATTCCAAATGATGATTTATGATAAATATAATTAGTCAATATCCTTATAAAATCTGATATAAATTGTCTGCTCACAACTCATTAATTGTTACTTACAGATTATATTAATGGACACAATGTTTGAGGAAAACAACTCTAATTTTCTTTAGCATTTAACTGTAGCATTAAATCTTTCAAAGACTTATATTATAACTACAGTGTTGAAACATTAACTGGGTAAACATTCAGCTGTTCTGCTGTAAGGTAAATTGTGTAGTAAACAAGGAACAGAAAGAATAAAACAAGCCAGAGATTTAGCTGTGGGGGCTATTACTGTATCTCCATGTTTTGTCCCTATTACAGTATCATAACCACACACAGCTAACCTGTGAGGCAGAGGATGCTAGCGAGGGGTCATGTGATCACATAGGCCCACTAGTGGCCATGTGACACTGAATCCTTCTCTCTGCTACAGAAAGGAGAGCTTTGTCCGTTTCAGTGTGTGTTTTGTTGTTTTGGTCAATGTCAAATTGCACATCTTTAAAAAACAATCAAAATATTTCTGATGGTTTATCTTGCCCACCCCATTCACTGGTGGGAAAAAAACAAAGAAAAAGAACTTGACAACACCTTCTAATTTGTATGACACAAAAAGGAGTTCACACAATCCTGAGGTGGATACTCATGTTGTTGCCACAGACCAAACACTAATAAAAACTTGACAGAGACCTGTTGTTCAAGACTTTCAACTAAATAACCCACAGTAATAACTCAAGTAATGTGTATAAAGTGCGCAAACCTCTGTAGCGCACAAACTCCAAAAGCCACTTGCACACTCCCTGCACGTACACCTGAAAGTGAGCAGTGGGCAGCATAGACCTACTTCCACTATACAGAGAGAAAATAGGGCACTCAGCCTGCAAAGCTTGATGGGGCAAGGAGAATGTAGAACTGAGGGTGCTGATTCACTTGAATCCATACCTAGAAATTTATGAGCCATGATATTCAGCAGGAAAACTGCAAATCCAACAGTACATAACAGTTTTAAACCATTTTTGTCCTACAGTGTAGAAATCCACTCAGGGAGATCTACTGTATCTGCTGAAGTTTGGTTGTATGAGGTGCTGAAAATAGACTGCTGTGCATGCCTCCTGCAAAATCAGGAATAACTGAAAAAAGCCCACCTAATCAATTCTACATCAGCTTATAAAGCCTTAGGAATACATTCACTACATTATTCCACCGTTAGACAGCCTTTTCCAACTGTGTTGCTTTGTAAATTGCTCACTCACCCACACCAAAAATATATTTTTTTGAAATTGAAATTAGTATGAATGGGAGAAACTGTAACTGCTGCAAGTCTGTGTATTTTTAAGTAAATGCAAATAGACATCAAACACTGAAACTCCAACTAACACATATGAATAATAATAATGGATATTTCTATGAACTATGGTTCTGGAAAGTGAGCAAAAGTCACACAATCGCTTCTTTCCTGATGGAAATTGCAATTTAACAGCGAGATAAAGCAAAGTGGTCAGCACTGATTATCTATCAATGCCACATATAACCACACAATAAAACAAGCTGAAATATCCCTTTTACTGTATATTGATTACAACTACTGGATCAAACTGTAAAATGTAGGGCATGTAATGAGTTAGTACACAGTGGGAATTTTTATAAACATCATAAAATACTGATGAAGGTTATGTATAAGCTTTTGCGGTTTTAGCCAGTGACATGTTTTGGGGTCTGGGTTGAGGTGTCGTCGTAATGTGTCCCTTTGTTACATCAGAATTTGTTTACAAGTAGTTTAGGTTTGCAAGAAATTGCAACAAAAAATGCTGAACCACTTCATATGATCACTACTCACTGCAAACTTATGGCTAGAGGTTAGAATGTATCTTCTTCTCTTTCCTCTCTTTGTAAATTTGATGTTTTGTTTCTATTCAGTACATGTGACACCTACTGCACGTCTCTCCGTCCTGACAAAGGGATCCCTCCTCTGTGACTCTTCCTGAGGTGTGTCCCATTTTTCCCCTGTACTGGTGTTTTCTGTGTTCTTCCTCCTCACTCAGTGTGAGGATCCAAGAATAGAGGGTGTCACTTGCTGTACAGAGTGTAAAACACTCACTAACATGCGGCGAGAGGCAGGGTACACCCTGGACAGGTTGCCAGTCCATCACAGGGCCACATAGAGACAGACAACCATTCACTCTCACATTCACACCTATGGGCAATTTCGAGTGGAGTGTAAAACACTTCTGAGTCATATTTGTGACGTAAGGCCAGGATAAACGAAAACCCAATCTGACCCACTGTGATTTTAGCAAACAAAACGACACTGTGTGCTGCTGCTGATCCAGGTGTTGGGAGCTACAGTATGTACATCTGCAAAGGTTGACGTGGAACAGCAACTCGATGCTGAAGCACTGAAGTCCACTGCAGCTACCGCTACTGTCGAGATATTGACTATAGGGCATCTCAAACAAAAACACCGTTTATCTGACTGCATGCAGTTCCACCTGCACAATATGTACTCAGTTATTTTACTGATTTTGGAGCCTATATGAGCCCTATGTTTTTGGATCCCCCCCACACCTTCACCCCTCCGCCCCCAGAGGATAGACCAATGAGGCCCGAGCTGCTGTGGACTCGCCAGCCAATGACATAAGGCAGGAGACAAAACAAAGTGACACACTGCTAAACTGGCTGTGTGCTGTGACAGCAGCGATTTAAAAAAAAAAAAACACCAAGCTCCTCTCTGCTCTACCCTGTCTCTCGGGGGTTATCTCCTCTGTTTCGGTGCAGCGCTGAGCCCAGCGCGGACACTCGATGACGTTAGCCACTTCTCGCTAGCACGCTCGGTGGGTTAGCCAACAACATTAAGACAGCAGCGAGCAACCCACCTGTTTTTCGTCCTCGTAGTCCACCTGAGTGTCCGGGTCCAGGTTCTCTGACGACATTATACGAGTGTGACGGACAAGCAAGTGTCTTGTTTGCCCTAGACAACTCAAAGTGAGGTGACGTTAGAGGAGCCGAGTGCTGTACCTGTGCTCAGCAGCCTTAATCCTCCTTTTCTGAATACGATTGCTCTCCCTAACAAAAATGGCGTTAACGAGATGTGACGTCACCACTGGAAGAAGGAATAGGTGGCATCTACTTGTGATTGACATGTACAGTAGCCAATAGTAGAGGATCAAGGCTTCAAATAGAGCAAATAGGGCGCCGTCAAAGGTGCCGCTTGACTGTGACTGACAGGCCGATGACCAATGACTTTACAAAATTCAGCGGGGAGGCGGGGTGATGTGGGGTGCGGGGGCGAACTGCATCAACCCAAATCAATCACCTGGGTAACACATATTATTTTAGGCATATTAAAGTGAAGTAATTAGACACCTAACAGTTATTTAAGGAGGACATCGACAACATTTTTTATAGTTTTTCAGTCTGGTTTTGCTCCTCAGTAACTCATTGGCTACTTGTTTATTACCCGTCAATCAAACAAGTAGCGGGGACGATTCGTTTATGTTAACAGCTAGCTAAACTCCACATTTTTTATACGAACTGATCAAACTGTTTTACGGTAAAATACACTTGTCTTACTTCCATGTAAGTACCAGTTCTCAGTGCAGCAGGTGGCCACCTAAAGGTAAATTAAGTGGACATTTAGCAAGTGGCTGTTCACAGGTGTACAGTAATTGTGTAGTAATGTGAGGGTACTTAAGTAACCTAGACTAGCTTGGACTAGCTTATTAAACCTCCTCCCTTTTCTTGTCTTTCTCTGCAGCTCTTTCTGTTTGTGGTCCCTCCTCTAGAAGAAAATGGCCTGTGTACAACGTCAGAGAACCTCACAGGTAAGTAGTGATGAAAGTAATGAAATGTGTAAAGGTAAGGTACATTCAGCGATTTATCATGCTGTAAATATTTTAACAATCTGATTAGCTACAGGCCAAGGACCAATAATAATATAGTATTTTGACCATACCATATATATTTCTTATTTTTATCATAGTGATTATACTGAGTACTTTTTCTTCATCTAAAAATATTTTGTGGCTTTATGTATCATTCAAATTGCCTATAATGTTTTAAAGCTTATCACCAGGTTGTATCTTGTGCTGGGATTTTATTTTATTGCATATTAGTAATTTATTTGGCTCTTTCTCCATTTTTCATCTCTATTGTTTTATTTGAGTTTTTCTGGATAGCATGGAAAATAAAATAAATAAAATATTATATGCAAACACAAGGACAATCATATAATGACAATGATCAGGTAGGGCTGCAACTAACGGTTATTTGCATAATCGATTAATCTGATGATTCTTCTCTTGAGTAATCAAGTAATTGTTTGGTCCTTAAAATGTCAGAAAATGTACACAAATGTTGGTCAGTGTTTTCCAAACCTGGAAGTAACAACATTTTCTCAAATATCTTGTTTTGTCCACAAACCAAAGTGATGGAGTTTTAATTATGTCTTTGTTATATGGAGCAAAAAAAAAAAACAGAAAATATTTACACATTTACAAAGCTCAGATATCTTAACTGATGAATTTCTAATTTCCCCGAGGGAACTTCCCAAGGGATTGATAAATTTCTCTAAATCTGAATCTGAACTCAAACCGACTGACTGATTATCAAAATAATTTACGATTAATTTAGTAACTGATTATAATCAAGTAATTGTTTCAGCCCTAATGGTCAGCAATTATTAATTAATGACACATTGTTTAATGATACTGATGGTTTAAATGGAACAGATTTAGTTTAAGATTTAGTGTTCAGATAATAGTTTGGTGAATAAAGTCAATACAGTGTGTTGCTATGTATTTGAATGTGATGAAATCCTAAAAATCAACTGAACTGCAGTATTTTAATGTCTTTTAGCTCTTAACACTATCATGTTATCCCCATATAACAATTGCTGTCACACAAATGTATGAAATAGCCTTTAATGCTATTATCCATCACAAACAACAGTTTAATGTCATCTTATTCAAGTATTTATCTAATTAAAAGAATTAGCCTTGATTTTGCTGTGATAGTCAATACAGAGAATATCAGATGGTCAAAGCACAGCTGATAAAATGGTGGAACTCTGCTTATGCATTTTATTTAGAGACGCCACATTTGATGATGTGTATACACTGATTTACCCTCAAAAGAGTGTTTTATATGTTCTAAACAATGTTGTAGCCTCACTCCTACAAACACAGCTGTTAGCTGTTGATGTTCCTTGTGTTTGTGTTAGCTATCATGAGTAAGTGCTTACACAGATTTATGATTCATTTGATTCCCTCCTGCAGGACACTCAGCTGTTGCCTAATCAAGTTCTCTCAGAGCAGCAGTCCCTGGTCGTTATAAAGAAGCTTCTGGCAATCGCTGTGTCTGGCATCACATACCTCCGAGGCCTTTTCCCAGAGAAAGCATACGGGGACAAATATGTTGATGGTTAGATGTAGATGATGGAAATTTAATTGTCTTCACGTCATTTAAACAGTAATAAATGTTAACAAAGATTCTTAACTTCCATTTTTTTCCCTCTCTCAGATCAGAAAGTGATGATCCTTAGAGAGGAGCGCAGCTGTCCCGGGGCCAGTCAGATTGTCCAGTGGTAATTAACTTACTTAACATTTGGTGGCTAAAGATGTTGAACAGGGCCACTTAGGTAATAAATATCCTTGACCTTTTTGGATATAATTCCTGTCAAAACTTTAAATCATAACATACAGTAGAAGATACATGGAGATTTACAGTCAAGTGATACTAACTGATTGGCTGTCAAGAAATTTCAAGAATTCAAAATCCATGAAAATGGTTCAAATGTATCCTGTTTCACTAAGTTCTTTATTCTTCTCCATGATGTAAAGGTGAACAGTCAACCCTTCTACTATATCATATTGCATGTATGCACATACTACAACTTAACAGTTAATTTTTTGCAAGTCACCGTTTCAGTTTGAAACAATGCTGTTAGTAAATCCCAATGGCTGCAATTTAGGGGGCACAGTGTGTTATGCAGCACTTATGACCTGAAATGTATATTTTATTGTCAAGTGTTTTCCAAATGCATGGCGTCCTCATCATGTGCCGGTCATGCTCATCATGCCATAAACAATGGCAATTTCACTGTCAGAACTTGTTTATAGAAAGGTCTTATTATGTTCTTGGTATTTTCCTTTAAATTGTTAAATGTTCTTAGGTAATAAAGAATGTAACACATACATCTCAAAAGCACCTTTTATTTTTAAATTCTTGTCTTTGCATTAGAGTCAGAAGTGTATGGTTTTTGCATAGTTAAATCTTTTGCATAGTAAATACTGACCTTAAGCTTGACTTAAAAAAGTGTATTGTGAATCAAATCGCAAATGCATTAACTGTCAGAAAAATCCCAAGTAGATATTTTTATCATTTCTTCAGCTCCACTCATGACCATCAAAGGACAGATAATGGAGGAATGTGTGTTTTTGTCTATTTCTTCCAGGATGCAGGGATGTTTTGAGGCCATCCAGAAGAAATATGTGAGTCATATTCACAGTTTTCCACACACACCAGACAGAAAGCTGTTGTAACATGAAAGATAGTCATGAGATTTACAAAGACAACAACATGGCTCTTGATTCACATTATCCTTTGTGTCTCATTGTGACTAATGTAATTAAAATTGTTGTTTTTCCCACCTCCAGCTCCGGACTGTTGTTATGTCTGTGAGTATGTTGTTTTTGACAGTGACTCATATTTTTTGAATTTTAGATTATTATATATAGTAGAGGTGGAACAATTAATCAGTGTTTGGATTGAAATATCAATAGAGTGAGCAAAACAATATGACATGTTGCTAGGGAAGTCCAAAAATCCATTAACATTGATTTCTACATCTGTACTATCAATGCTTGTTTTTTAAGAGAGTTCCTTAAATGGTAATCTTTATATAACTGAATACTTTCCACAGTGTTTACCTTAAAAACACCACACAAAATAAAATAAGGCAGGAATAGCCAAGACCCAGCTCACATGAAAATGTCAAATTATATTTTATCTAATTTTATGCAATGTGCAGATGGCAGGTCTCTGAATTTTATCAAAACTAATTGTATTACAAGAGATTTTGTTATATTATTTATTCGGTCATTGTCCAATCATTATAATTGTTCAATGAAATTGTTGATCTATAACCTTAATAAACAAGAGATTGCTTTGAAAAGTTATAGTGGCAAAAGATAAGTTGACAAATACTGGGATATTTTAATTACATTTTACAGATAAATTACAGCAATCAATGTTTTCTATCAAACATGTAGAAATTTTCCTGTTATTGATGTTGTTTCTTCTGTTCAGATCTACACTGACCAAGACAGCCCCCAGGTAACGGACACACTTTACCTCCTGCTGTTGTTGATTTTCATCCTGTTAGGCAATTGTACAGATTATGAAGTATGTAATGTATATGTGTAGAGCAGTTGTCTTGACTTGTCTTTCAGAAAGTGACTGAATTTTACCAGTTCAGGATCCTGTACAATGCACAAGGAGCGCAGATGGACTTTGAAAGGTGCTTTGAAAGGTTCAGATAACAAGATATTGAACAGACTGCTTATCAGTGCAGGGCACAGACAGGAGGACAACTCATCACATATGAATCATCTCTACTCACATATCAGGGAGTTTCTTTGAAAAACTTTGACCAAGTGGCAACCGGTTGTGACGTCACCAATAGGAAGCCTCAAAATTAGACATGCTATCCTTAGTAAAGAAGACCTAAAACCAGAGATGGAGTCCATGTATTCCTCAGGAAAATGTTTACTGATATTATAAATCATGTGAGAAGTAGGCTTATTTTCCCATAGCCTTCCAATGACAGTAAATATCAAACTTCCATTCAAATAAGGCTTTCTTTCTTTCTTTTCAACCAGCAGAGTCACCCCCTGGTGGCTGTTCTGTATATTAGCTTTGGGAGGCTATGTTCATTTTTCTATGTACAATCTATGCCTTTGACTCATTTACTATGTGAATACATGAATTAACCCTTTAAACACCCTAAATTAGTTACATCACTTTCTAAATAGTGAAATACATTTGTAGTCATGCACCACTGTGTGTACACAGCCTTCTGGCTGAGCACTCCCTCTCATTCCCTCTCCCTTCACCTCGTTGGCAGATGCGACTCTGCCACATGCTCTGTATCCAACTAGAAATTAAGTGGCGAACTGCGTGAAAGTTAGGGGCTGCATGAGGCCTGCAGGCTGTGAGTTTGAGACTTCTGCTGTGAGGAAATATCTGCATCATGTTTTCACCACATCTTAAACAGGAACCATGCAGTTGTCTTGTCTCATTCTGTGTTGTTCATTTAGAAGTCGACTTACTTTTAGGCCACCTGTTGTACATTGGTATTTAATTTGTTTCAGCTGTAAACATATTGTGACACAGATGTAAATATTTCTATTGTATATAATATCCTTCTCTTTTTCTGTTGATATTTTTTTTGTTATGTATCTGTGAATTTGTGTAATTTTCCATTCATAGTTGGAGTAGCACAATTCTCCCCCCAGGGATTGATTAGCATCTCTGATTCTGATATACTGTATGTCTTAGCAGTTGACATCACAGTCACCTGACAAAGCAGCTGACTTTGTGTCTCTCTCTACATCATGTCTGATTCAGCTACAACAACAACAATAAAATGTCAACAGTGTCCTGCGGTGACACTAAGAAGGCGAGCGTCCTCCTGGTGAGGAAGCTTTACACTCTGATGCAGAACCTGGGTCCTCTGCCAGACAACATCTTCCTCAACATGAAGCTGGCCTACTATGATGACGGTAGCACACAAACCTGAAGAACTGTTGCAAAGTTTTTTGTTCTTTTATGTGGCAGTAATTCATTCATTGTGAAACCCGGACCTAATACTGACTGCTTAAAATAATAATGTGGCCCACAGCTGAAAGTGACAGTTATTTGTGGAAGTCTTTCAGTTTTTCAAGCAGATAGTTAGGCTCTTTTGCTTCTCTAACTATTATTTTATGTTATTTTGCACACTGAAGAAAATTAAAA
Source organism: Brachirus orientalis (assembly GCA_016785285.1). Classification (NCBI taxonomy): domain Eukaryota; kingdom Metazoa; phylum Chordata; class Actinopteri; order Pleuronectiformes; family Soleidae; genus Brachirus; species Brachirus orientalis. The sequence goes on from JAFBJR010000313.1 coordinate 893,789, forward strand.
TCTACATCTGCTGTGACATGAGTATAAAAATATTGTTAATTTCAGACATTACTTCTGCAATTGGGCAAACAGAAAAACATAAACAGTATACAGTATATAGGTATTGCTATAGGCACTCCTGATATATTGGCATTATTGGACATTGGCAAAAAAAGTAAAAAAAAATTATGAAATAATACCAGCATTTAAATACTATCTTCTATCACAAACAATAACAGTTTAAGATTATATTTACCCTCTTATATAACTACTTATTCAATTAGGGGCATGTTTTCAGTAATGTAATGGCCAGATAAACATCAGTGTCTGTTTTAGAGAATGTCATCATTTATCATATGACTGTCAACAAGGTGCATATTGGCTAATAACAATATAGAGCTGATAAATGTCACATTTTAGTCATGAAGTTGTAACTCCAAAGTGTGTTGTGTCTGCAGTTTCCAGACTCTGCCCCCTAGTGTTTAACACATGGAAAAGCATTTCTTTACACATGGTTATAGACGCCTCTGCACTATGGAGGTACCATATGCACCGCAGCGAGGGGAGAGTATTTTGTCAGTTTTTCACAACCCAGTTTTGTGAAATACTGAATGTGTCTGATATTTTTGCAGGATCAGTTCTAGTATTATCAGTATATCTGTTGATATTTACAAACAATAATGGATGTAGGCTTTATTACTATTATAATGAAATTCCCCACATTTAGGTCAGTAGGTATCTTAATAAAATAGCATTACTAAACAAAATTGAATACGAACAAGTTTATATTAAATGATACAATTACAAGAAAACTGAATTGAATCAAATAGCTAGGTTGTTTTTATGCTTTTATGTATAAAATCCTCCACAAAATCTCAGATTCTTCTAATTTGTTTACAAAGGTATTTGGAAACGTTTTCCAACTGAAAATAATTTTGAATAGAAAAAGAGACATTTATTGGTTGAACTGAGCCACAACATAAAAACTGTCTCATGGTTGATTTGTCTGTCTGATTATTTTGTAGTCACCCCTCAGGATTATCAGCCACCAGGCTTCAAGGAGGCTGACAGTGCCACCATGGAGTTTGAGAGAGAGCCAGTGAAACTGACCATGGGTGAAGTCTCTACTCCTTTCCACACTCTGAAGATGGACATGGCAACAGAGAGACACAGACTGGAGCAGGTGAAAGACAGTGAATCATGAAACACTTTGTCAAACATCAAAATGATGTTCTCATATATCTTGTTTTGGCCACAAACAAAAATTCATTAAAACTGTTTTATTCATTTCTTTGTCATATGGAGCAAAGAAATCAAAATAATTCATATGTGATAAGATGAAAAATTGAGAGCTTATTTATTTGTTTATTTATTAAAACACTCTGATGATTAATTGATGATCAAATAGTTGGCAGTTCATTTAGTAATCAATTAATAATCAGTATTTGCTCTTAACTTTTTTGTGAGGTATTGTCTGCATGTTTCTAGTTCTCTTTTTGGATTATTTATTTTGATATTAAGGTGTCTGAACTTGACTTTGCCACCTCGTGGTTTTGTTTTTGTCCCCTGCTATCCTGTTTTTTAGCTTTGTTTGTCAAAGCACTTTGTATGAGTATTTTTAAGAAGTCATATTTACTCCATTTTCATTGACTGTCCATTTTCTCAATCTCTGCAGGTGGAGGAGAGTGTTAACGTGACAGAGAAGTGGGTTCTGAAGATGGAGGAGGAGGGCGTCCTTTCACAGGTCAGCACACAAACAACTGAGACATAAAAGCTTGTTTACCTGCGGCAGGGCAGAGCCATTTCTGTCATGATGTGTTCATACACAGTCGTGCTTTTGACTCACTTTATAGAATAGATGTATAAATCAAGTTATAATCAAATTGGTGTCCAGGTTTACATCAGGTTATTCCTGCTTAAAGGACATATGCTTGACATCAGGGGCAGGAAACCCTTTTCCTGTCAATGGTCATTTCTGTTTTTATAACAGCCATCAGGAGCCACAGTAAATTATTGAACAGACAGTAAATTATACTGACCTCACTAATGCCACAGCTTAAGCTCTTCTTATTGATGATGATGATGATGATGCCAAGAACTTGTAATAGCAAAAACATCTCCTCACATGTCAAGGTCGACACACAAATATGGAAAGGTTCAGTGTTCCAAAAGCAAGTGAGGCTGCAGTTTACTCAGTTTTATCAGATGCTTTCTTTGTTGGTGTCACTATGTTCGATCCCAGTCTTCTGATAACTTGTTCTAAATCTTTAGACCCATGTGATTGAAGACGTGGAGAGGCCTGACACAGACAACACAGACTTGGAAAACACTAGTATGTCCATAATAACTTCTCTCTTTCTCAGAAATTCTTACACAAACTGATTTTCTGATGCTTTGAAAAATACTTTTGTAACGAAGCAAAACTGGTATAGAAAATTAAATCTCTCTCAATGAATCGATAATGAATAGAAGTGAATCAAGACCTTCTGAATCTGATTCAGATTGGTTCAGGAAATCAGCAACAATTGCTAGCCCTGGCAAACGACGCAATGCAGTCTCTCTGACACAAAACTGTGTGCACCCGTTTTTTTCTTTTCTATTTATTGACCTGCACCTGTGCAAATATTTCAGTACAAATCTACTAGTGGATTATGTATGAAATTATTCATATTTTACTCATTAATACTGCCTTTCTGAACATGCTTTTAATCTGAAATATGATTTTTTTATGACTCGCCCCACCCAGTATATGTGCCTGTGGACTCTTGGATCACTTGATTTATGTTATGCAAAAAGGTTATTGTGGAATTAATGATCAATATAACAAAGATGTGTTGTTTACATCAGCTTTAAACAAGTTTAATGATCTTGGACTTAGCAGTAGAAACAGATCGCATCAAATCCTCAAATTTAATGATGGAATTATAAGGCACAATTAGTTCATTCTAAGTTTGATATGAAAATCATGGAATGTATTTATTTACTGTACATATTGATCTATTTTTGTATATAATAATGTGTAATCTTTGTAGATTTAGTAAGTATGCAACAAGTAAGTTTCACTGTAGGTGCAACTCTTTTTTTCACTACATATGAAAATAAAGACTCTTAATTTCAATTTTCTTTTGAAGAAATCCAGATTAGCTGTGATGAGAAGATTGAGAGCTGTGAGGAAGTCACAGAGGTAGGTGTCATGTGATCATGTCTGACTGCTGAGTGCACGACTTACACATTACAATTCAATAATCCTATTAGCTCATGTCATCATTGTTTAAGTGGAGGTCAATGGTGAGTCAAAGTAAAAGAAACCCAGTGTGCTACAAAAGTAGGGGCATAGAGAAGGTATGAAAAAAAAAAATATATATATTTTTTGGTATAAAACATTTATGCTTATGTTTACTGGGGATTTATTCTTCACAAAATAGAGTATATATCAACAAAAGTGTTTAACTCAGATCCACTTATATATTTATTCCATTTGAATTCCTTTTTTAATTTCATCATGATGAGCTAAAACTTTTATTTACACTTAAAAAAAATATGAAGAGAGGCTTCAAATAGCAGTAGAGTGACTGTTGGCTTTAGAGCGAAAAGCCACTTCATGCGCAGGTCAGGTCAGTGTTACGGACCATATGTCCCCTCTCAGGTGGACACTCTGGTGAAGAGGACCTCTGACATGGAGGTGGGGCTGAAGAGGACGAGAAGTGGACACATCATCTCAAACACCATGGTCAGTCAACCACTTAATGCTGAACAGCCACCCATTTTCTGCTCTGCTGTTACAGCTTGTTGACCTGAAACCTCTTCACTCTGAGGGAACACCATTAACAGTGACACTTTTATGAATGCCGTGGTGTACTCTTTTAGTTTTATGTGACCAGTAAAAAGAATGTGTTTATCTATGACTGAAATAGCATGAGTTGTACCCACAATGCTACGACTTCTGAATTCTTACCTGTTTCTGTACTGCAGTAACTGATTTATTAAGAAACTGAGTCAGACATTTTGACCAGTATTCAATATAACAGATTATTTTAACATGAACTTAACTGTTGTGTTAAGTGTGTTCCAGTTGTACTTGGATGTCATAATTTCCTAGTTTCTCATTTCCGATCAGAACATCTTAAAAGTTCTTTCTATCTTTGTTCTATCATATTTGTCACCACATCTGCATTGGTTTGTCTCGTTATCCGACACTGTGCAACTTGGGTGTGGTGTCATTCCCAGTTCTGTTTTAAAATTTCTGCGTCAACTTTTTTCAAAACAGATGTTGGGATTTTGTATTTGCTGTAGAAAACATGTTTAGAGCAGATTTTAAGTGCTTTAACCAATCATTATAAATGTGACAAGAAGCTTTTTGCAAAGAAATGAAAGTGTTGCTTATTAACTGCGTAATAATTCCTCTTACCCCCTGTTTTATGTCTGTGTGTTTGTGCAGGAAACAAGTGTAATCGTACACAAGCCAGCAGCTGGGACAGAAAAACTGGTAAGAAATTAATTATTATGATTTGTTAAAAATATGAAGCCAATTAAAGACAAAGCACTTGTCAGTCCATGTATAGTTATTTTGAAAATGTTTAAAATACAGTGATTTTTGTTTCATTTTTACTGTTTTTGTTTTGTTTTATTTTGTTTTGTTTTGTTTTGTTTTGTTCTCAGATTTCTCAGTACGAAATCCCTAACAGCCAGGGAACAGAGTCCAACTCAGCAACTACGAAGAAGCGCAAATTCAGTGAGCCCAAAGAACGCTTTTGACCTCACAGCACTGCACTACCACAACAGCACTGCTGCTTCAATTCACACTGATGATTCGATTTCCATTTTAATTACATGTTGTGTAATTTTTTTTATTTCTAAGAGAATTCAACATACTTTTGAAAACTCTTTCACCATAACTTCAGTTCAGTTCATTAACGGAAAACAGATCTAAAATGTGTTGCTACAGCTTTAATAGTACAAACAAAAAGTTTACTCAGACTTAAAAGGTTCTCTTTGTTTTCTGGTAGTTTTGTTTGTTGTGTACAACAAAGCAAGTCTGCAAATCTAAATAAAAACCATTTATGTCAATGTGACTATTGTGTTTTAATTCAGGTGGGACTTATAAAGTCTACAAATATAATTATGTTATCAAACGATTCCATTAAGGTTTGAATTTCAAAAACATAATGAACATATAATTTAAAACAAAACCACAAAGACTTGGTCACGAGAGATTTTTTTTTCAGAGCCAGCCCAACATTTTAGTTAAAATTGATTAGTATTTTTTTAAAACAACATCCATAAAATGAAGTTGTAATTCATTTACTAAACCTCTGAAATTTATGTTGTTTACAGATATGACTGTAAATTAATCGCTACATTACACACACATTTCCTCTTGTCAAATTTTGTTTAAATAGTGACTTGGGTCACAATAGTTTTCCATCTTTAGAAAAGTGGGTCCTCATATAGAAAAAAACTCACCTGCCTCTAGAAAAACAAACCTCTATCTTTAAATAAACCCTGAAATGCCACCATTTGCATGTGGTTCCTCAAATGAAGCTGTTAAGTGAAAGTGGATTATATCGGTACACAGTGACCTTTGGGCCCAGATAAGGGCCCATCAGCAGCCTCCCACCCAGCAAGCTGTGTGTTTTTAATCTCCCATTGTTTTTCCCAGAGAGAGGGACATTTGCTGATAGACTGCCTTAACCCACTGCGGATCAATACTGCAGGAAGCCTTTGTGATGCATATCTGAACACCCCCCTCCCGTGTCTGCAGCAGGCCAGAGGGGGCGGGTTTGACTCCATCAAATCAACCCTCACTTCCTAACATGGCCATTGTCCTGACTGCTGCTTTTTATTTCACTGCCTCTGTGTTTTTTATAGATATTTCTGATAACAGAGAAGCAGAATAGACCTGGGAAATCCACTGTGGACAATACCCACACCTCAGACCATCGACGCTATTTATGAGCTGTGAAATTAATCAGGGTTACCTAACCTCCACAGCCCGACTGCACTAGCATTTTTAACACTTTTCATTATTTTGACAGTGCCAGGTTTCTCGGGGTATTGATAAGTGATAAAATGCAATGACAGTAAAGGCACCTTTACAGGTCCAGTCGTGTGCTGCAGATAACAAATATCTCTGGTATGGACATTACACAAATACCATATCACAGGAATGAACTGGTGCATTGAGCCCAAAAGGAAAAACACATCCAGTGGCATGGAAAATTAAAAGAAATGTACATTTGTAAATACAGATAATGAGAGAGTGAGACACAAAGATCAGAGTAAGGACCATTATTTCTCAGTTGAAAATGAAATCAATAGTAGAAGAATATGTTTTAAGGGTAGACCAGTCAGGTATGTATGTTCCAAATTTGTAACAAAAGAATGTGGAAAAGGAATTTTAATTGCATTTTATTTCACATCCGCCCTGCATCCTTCACACTGATCCTGGGACTCATTTCTGTACACACACATCTCCCAGAAATGAATTCTGAAATTAAATTCAGGGACACACGTCCAGCGACCAGTGTTAACAGATCAATCAGTTGGTCAAACAGCAGGAGGAGGCTCACCGGACGCCTCCGCAGACCAATCAGGAATCTGAGTTTCATTCTGTCTGAGTCGATAGCCTTTGGTCCAGGGTTGCCTGTGTATGGTCAAGGCAAGACCCACTGACAGCCTGATGGACAGACAGCCGCAGTCCATCCCACGGCTCTGTATAGATTAAAGCCAGCTTCTCTGAGCCTATAGTCGCTGTGCGGTGATTGTGCCTGCAGGGCCTATGAGCCCCAAGGGGGGGCTGGGCTTTACAGCAAAGGGGGGGAGGACGGAGGCAGGAGTGGACACCCAGCCCAAGGACCGTGACCCATTTGACCTTGCCAGAAGGGCAGCAAATGTTTCCGAGCTGATTAGAGCTTCCCCAGCAGAGTATCTGGCTCAAAGCGGAGGCGTTGGAGGAAAATCCTCAAAATGCGTCAATCGCTTATTTTCCAGAAAACTAATATACAGTCAGGCCAAAACAAGTCTTAACTAAATTCAGATTTATACATTCTTTTACACATGCTCTGACAGAATAGCAACACACGTTACAGTGTGTTACCACAGGTCCAAGCTCACTGAATACTTTCACAAGCAGTGTTTCACAAAGAATACTTTTCATTCTATTACATTTATTTCAGTGGTAGTCACTTTAAAACAGATTGATTTATTAATTAAGATGTAATAGAATAGATTAGGCTATACCCAGATATGTAGAATATTCTTTTTGGATTCATTTGTTTTCAATTTTTCAAGAATATACACTGTCTGTATATTATGTTCAGACAGAGAAGATAAAAAGCCTGGACAACGCGACTGATTCCAAAAGGATTTGTCTTAATAAAATACAATAGGATTTTTTTTTCCTTTTGGCTTCTCCCTCTCTAGGGGTCGCCACAGCGGGTATTCCACATATTTCAGTTGGCAGAAAATAACAGTAAAACAAAAATGAAAATGTGGGTGAGTTCTTAATCCCAACCTGCTTACTTGACAAAGAGATATAAGATGTAAATGCATTGGTGTAATTTATCTCATAATTCATAAATGTATATAATATGGTCGGCAACACAAATGTATATTACCTCATTATTTTAATGAGGAAAAAGACACTTAAGATTAATAAAGAATGTCAAATTAATTGGAAAAATATGCTAAATATTTTAAGGTGGATCCATAAGTAATAATAAATAGTTTAAAATGAAGTTGATTGTGGCAACCGGCATTAGGCTGTATTTTCATTGCCATCAGCCACTACCAAATCTTATAAATTAAGATGTAATATTACATCTTAATGTAAAAAGGAACAAACACCATAAATTAAAAGGTCTACAAAGAAAGAATATAATCTTGAAAAGCAAGGACAACTTAAAAAATTAAATATGCTACCAATGGATATGATAAGAATAGCAACAGAATTAATAGAAATCGAAACAATAAAACTACCAGTGAAGTTAATAACAACGGAAGCAGGTCAGCACATTACATCAGAAATGGTAAATTAAATAATGACTATATTTATAAAACAGCAATGATAACACAATTGTCTGCAACAAAAGAGAGTTCCTCTTAAATGATCTAAAAGTCAGATATTTTCCTTCACATTTAAATGTAAGTTTTAGTATCAGCAACACTCACTCCACCATTCAACAGTGTGTTTACATAAGCAAAACATAGCTGTCACAGCTCAGCTGGAAGCAGATATCCAAATAGGCCACAAGGGGGCGATAAGTAGCCACGGAATGAGCTGCATGAATGAGGCAGACACAGAAAACTCCTGGTGCCTGGTGTCATGACCGGAAAGCATCTAGTCTCTCGTGCAAGCTTCTCTCAGCTCGTACAGTTGACCTCCTGCACTGTGCACAATTTAAAAAGCATGCGATCGCACTGACAGACAACGAGAGGCCATTCAGCTCATCTTTTGACAGAAACTGCGGTGGAGTCAACAGTACTGATCCACAAAAAAAAGGACTGATAAAAGGAGGGGTTCTGAGAGCAGGTGGTAGTGGGTTCAGCAGATTCAGGGATTTAGTCGCTCACCGGGTATTTACGGTCAGCGCTGACGAGTGGCGAGGGGACCAGCACCTACTCGAAACAGATGCTCAAAGCAATGGGATGTGCCCCCATTGTGATCAGAGTGGACAGCTGAATTGTTTACCACCAAAGGGCCCTTTTCTTCAGCAGTGGGCCTGTGCACAATGGGGCCCCACCACGGTAGCACACTGAGGACTTCTGCAGGGGGAAGCAAGGGAGGGGAGGGGGTGTGCGCGTGTGGATTCGGGGGGTGGGTGCATGTGCATCGAGGGATAGGGTGAGCCTCTGTCCGTACCCCCGTTTTTTTTTTTTTTTTCTTTCTCTGTGCTCAGATGGACCTCTTTGCCCCCTCTCCGTCTCCTCCACAAAGACTCCCCGAAGCAACCGCAGGGCAGGGGTTTAAATGTCACGCTTGGCCATCAGAGCTACCAGCCCCCGGCTCGTGTCTCCTGGGGGAAGCACGCCAAGAAACAGGGAGAGGGAAAGAGGACAGCTAAGGGGAGGGAGGCACTTGCCCTTGCCCCATTGTCCATAACGATAGGCATGAGCTGCTAACTGACTCCAAATCAAGTGTATCCTCTCGCCACGCGCCCAAGCCTTGTCCTGCTCTTGCTCAAATACAAAGGCCCTCTGTGTTTTTATTTCTTCACCCATCCATAGGTGAATAGCAGCTTCGGTCATGGCATGTTTGACGGAGCAGCTTAAAGGAAGCTGCAGAGTCTACATTCAGCTGCCTACCGGGCTGAATGATAAACACAGTTTGTCATCCTGAGACGATCCAGATCCGTCCACATCGCTCTCCGGCGAGCAGACGAAAATCAATGCTAACTTTTTTGCGTTCAGTCACATAAGAGGGACCTCAAGATGTTAAAGCAAAATGGGGGGGGGAGAGATGAGGGGTGAGGGGTGTGCGGTGGGGTGGCCAAGTGTCAAGCTGAAATACAAGTACAGGAAGAAATATACGAGCTGCCGGCCAAGTTTATCCCAGCCCAAGGTCCTCGTCCATACTTTACCCACCCACAGGATTGAGTGTTTTATGTATCTATTTGTTCTAAATAGTGGCACACTTGACCTTGAGGTAAGATGTGTGTGCTTGCAGCCTGGCCTGAGAATCATCCCTCCTGTCAGGGACGGGAGGGAGTGACCTTGAACCGCCTCAGCGCAGGCGTAGCTGAGTGCACAAACTCATTTAACTCCTGGGTTTGTTATCGACATGCTGTGATCGTTAACATTATGGATGATGAATAACTACTGACTGCCATATACCTGCACAATATGTCGCCATGAGGACAACCCACTCAAGGGCCTATGATGACAGACATGGTCATATGATTGTTTTTCCAACCAGTCACAGCAACAACTTGTCAAGAACATCCACAAAGTACTCAAGACGCTAAAAAAAATGTGAATCACTTCTGAGCGTTATATGTGTTTGGGTTTATCCAGCACTAGGTGTTCTCAGGAACACTTAACCTCCAGCACCAGCTGTTCAGGCATCTACAGTGCATCTCTTTTCTCCCTGACTGTGTATTGATCATTGCAAATAGTGGAATTCACGGTAGTGTCTAAAAAAAACAACAGAAAAAAAGACAAATTCCTTCTGCCAGGTTTGCCAAAGCTGAAGGAATGATTGTGTTAAACTCTGAAGTACAAATAACAAGTAAAATGTAAAAAACTTGCTTTATTTTTACAATAGCCATTACAATACGATTTGTGGATTCTCCCAAACGGGGTATTCTTCATGTCGTTCCTTTAAGCATAGTTCTTAATCAGTTTGGAGCCATTTTAAGTTGTGGCACTTGTCCATTATACGGTTCGAGCACTACTCAGTTCTACTCGACTCTACTCAATTTGGTATCAGGCTCGTCGTTTTTCCATTACTTCATAGAACCTCCTCCGTTGGAGGGGAGTGTTATAGCACGTCTGCACAAAGCTTCTGTGACGTGGTTCTTTTCAGTGTACTGAATCATAAGAAACGGTAAAAGGATTAGTTCAGTACTTCCTGTACGACTGGAGCACAGACTCCGTCTGACACAATCTCTGAGCTGGAATACGGCTGAACAGGTTGTGATTTGGCTCACGATCGCCAGCTTTTCAAAACACACCAGACTCCTCTGTTCAATATTGAGATTTCCTTGCTAAATGTTGGAGATTAACACATGTTTTGGGGGATTTTTAAGTTATTTTAACTGATCTACAGTTCTGCATTGTTTGATTCTTGAGTTGGACGTCTTGCTCATGACTCATGACTATCATTGATGACACTCTCTGACCAATCAGTGGTCAGCAGTCTATAGACGTCACATTCAGCTTGCTTGGAACCTCGCCAGAGCTGGTACCAAGAAAAGGACCAGTTACATGGTTCTATCCCTAATAGAAAAGCAAAAAAAAAAAAAAAAAACCAGGAGTCAAGTCGAGTTGAGCTGAGTCAAGCCGAGTAGTTCTAGAACTGTATAATGGAAAAGTACAATTGGTCTTTTATCTAGCTCTCCAATGTAAAAGTTCCTTCATGCAAGTCAAGCCAGGTTTATTTATATAGCCCAACATCACAAGCACAATTTGCCTCGAAGGGTTTTACAGTCACAGTACTGCAAGTGACACTCTCTATCCTTAGACCCTCACACCAAGTGAGGGAAAACTCAAAAAAAAAAAAAACTTGTGGAGGGAAAAAATGGGAGAAACCTCAGGAAGAACCACAGAGCAGGGATCCCTCTGTCAGGACAGACAGACGTGCAGTAGGTGTCACATGTACGGAGACAAGTTCAGCAGATTACAAACAAAACATCAAATATTGCAGAGAGAGGAAAGATAAGAAGATAGAGACCAGAATGATTCAAGAATCAGTAACATTAATAACAATTTTCATGCACATTGTTACCTCCACCAAGAGGTGATTACGAGCAGCATAACTCAAATGAAATTTTCTGGAAATGTAGGTTATGGCTCAAGGAAGAAAAGATTAGATTTTGGAGGTGATCAGGATTTTCCTTTTAAAGCATAACAGCAGGTGTACTGAAACTGTGGAAAACTGAGTGACCTTGGCGAATGTTAGCTTTGAGTGCTGAACTGTAGTTCAGGCAGTTACATGAGGCAGATGCTGAAATAAGATGAACTTCTTGAGGTGGGCAGGAGCCAGTCAAGAGGGACGCATTGTAGTGGAGAGGACAGAGCTTCTACTGATGTCACTGAAGACAAAAATACTCTTATAATTTAAAAGAGAACTGGAAAGCGTTTAAAATATGTACATTGTGCTAGAAAATGAGTAAGGGTTATTGTTCAATTTTCAGTTAAGTGCCTTTAACCCTAATTATTAAAGGGGTGTGTCAAATAATCAATAATGCGATATGTCATGGTGTGGTCTCCTGTGATATAGTATTGATATTCTGGCGAGGGCTTTGCTAAATGGTGGACATTGTTTCTACTTTTACTTCATACAAATGTACCAGCAGCTTTCCTGCTGCTCAGCTCTACTAATAGGTTAACATTCAGAAAAGTGTAATGCAGTTTGGTCAAATTTCAACCTAAGCAAATAAATATGACCATATTCTTACTCAGACTCAGTGTTTAAATACCTTAACTTGCTTTTCCTCAACTTAACACCATCAGCTTCAAACTAGTTATAAATAAAGTGGGCCATAACAAAGAAAGAAGCAGTTAAGGGCAGGAAAAGATCTGATGAATCAGTAATATTATAGTAATATTATTTTCAAGCAAAATCTCAGATGGTCAAGAACATGGTGTCTTGTGAAGTTCTACTTTGGTTTGGGTTTCACAAATAAATTAAATGCTTAATCTTTTGGCACATTAGCACCCAATTTACATCAGCATCAAGGCTTTGAAAAGATTGTGTAGGAAACTGAGTCTCCTCCAAAGAAAGAATTACATAGACTTGCAGAAAATCCTCTCTTTTGTGGAGGAGGAAAGAAATGGCTGGTTACGTCTGCACGCTATTTAGAGAGCTTTAATAGTTTTTCAAGAGACATTGGATTGATAATTAAGACTTTGGGTCCAGAAGGAGTGGAACTTGGGCGAGCACAGCGTCTCTGACATTACCACAGAGCCACTGCTTTATGACATATTGATAATCTGAAGATGTATGGCATTGCAATTTATTGTCGCACAGACAGAATTTGCTGCCACATCATGTGGAAGGAGGTACACCCCACTAAAAAGTGAATACTCCATCATAGCTAAAAGGAGTTGGCTAGAATGTTTTAAGTACTATTAAAGGCATGTGTCCTTGAAGCCAATTTATTTAAGACTTTTAAATAACATGCGACCGAGTCATTTGCATGACAAACACTGTTGTAATGGTGAAATCTTGTTGTATTATGATATTAATATAAGTAATGCTATTTCTGTAGGCTTGTTGTTGCAGTCACAGGCAGGATAGAACCAGTCTGGCAGTCAATCACAAGTTGGCCTTAAGTCTGGATGTACATTTTATTCACTGTAACTTAGAGTTTCCACACCAGGTCTAGAGTTTGACCACGTACACAGCCTGCCAGAGGGAAAAAAGAAAAAGTTTGGTCCAGTCTCTCTCTCTCTCTCTCTCTATCTCTCTCTCTCTCCCTCTTTCTCCAGTGGTCATGGGAGTTTGACTTTTTGCCCTGCCAGTGTTTTCCTCCTCTCCAGGCTTTGAGGGCTTTTCATCTCACTTAGGTGCAAGGGCAGCCACTTCTCCACTCTGCCAGCAGCTTCTTTCCTCCCATCCAGCATGCACATACACACCATGGATTTCCATTTCAGCTATAGCGCGAGATTAGCAGCTCCTCCACCCCAAGGCTGGCTTAAGACAGAAGGGCAGACATCCAGCAGTGTTGGTGGGATGCATGCGGGGGAGAGGATCCCCCAAGACTTGTTTGAGGCCGCAGCGGATTTTATGGATGAATCCTCGAAACACGCGGTTGTTTAGGTTGAGCTGTGGTGTGACGTGTCAGTCAGTGTGCTGTCAACTTGATGGCCTCACATCTAGTTAGCCCTGCACTGCGAAGGGAAAAAAGCTAAATTAAGTGTCTTCTGTGTTTACAGGCATATACTGGGGAAAGTCATTTAATCTGAGGGATTTTCTTTGTTGTCAGCTGTATGAAGTCATACATCTGTCAAGTCTTAATTATCAACATGGTCACATCTGGTCACCTTGTTTACCTCTATGCATTGTCATAAGAACTATAAGCAGACTCAGAAATGTCAATATTTGCAAGTTGAAGGTTATTATAATTATAATCCCAGCGAGGTTACATTTCTGCAAATGTTTCTGTGATATCTCACACATATCACAATAACTGCATCTGCAAATAAAACAAGCTCAAACCGAAATATAAACAATAAAATCAGTTTTCTGATTCCAACATTTCCCTAATAGAGTAACAATTAAAAAATATATCCAGTCCACATTTCACCAGAAAACCAACAGAAACATTTTAACAAGGGCTTTTTTCTTCAGTAGTTTTTATGATATTCTGTGTTTTGTTTCTACAAAAGCATTCTTGGAGATTTGAATAACATAAACAGCATGGTGGTGTCACTGAAAATCTCAGAGAGACATCTCAGAACATGCACAAATTAAATCAAGCTGACAGTACCTCACAGCATTCTTGGGATAATTGACCCTGGCAGCCACTTTTTGGGTTTACACACAACAGAGCACGTAAAAGAAATAACTGCCCAGATCTATTCAAGAAAGACCCTGGAAGTAATTGTCTTCTGAGGAACTGTGAATTTTGGCTGCAGTTTCTCTGGCAACTACCTTCTTCACTTCTTGCTCTCTCTGTGTCACAGTCACACGACAGGAACATCAGCCAATCAGACCATGTGGTCTGAATGAATGTCAGCTTTATTGTAACCCATTACCACTCATTAAAAAAAAAAACATGTTGTAATACCAGGTTTAGACTATTTCTTTTTCCAGCGGGAATGTCTTTAAGTGGCATTCACACCTGAGTCAAAGAGGGTGCAATGCATCAGTGGGAACATATAGGTCATTTCATCTTCATCTGCTCTAGTTTTGTCAGCAGTGCACCCTCTCTGGCACAGTGCTACGACACGCATAGGTCCTTACATTTTAAAATTTGGGACAGTGCTCAATATAATTAATTCCTTCAGTTGGATCATCTAAACCAGTGCTTCCCAAATGTTTTATACGAAGTACCACCTGAGAAAACATTGAGTAACACCATTATCACCAACACTAAAATACAGTGGCGTAAATAGGCCGAGCAAAGTCAGCAACAGACTTTTCACAGGAGGCAGATTTATTCCCAGTAAGATAATCTACTCTGTCATCATCCTCCTCTTCCTCACATATACTTCAGACACTGATATAGTGAAATTATGGAGCAAAAATGTATTATTATTTTGTTATTTGTTTCATTTTATACACACTGCTCAAAATTCCTCAGCTGCACTCTGATCACATACCCATGTATATACAGTAGAACAGTATTTCTGATTTTTCTCCAAGTACCACCAGAGGAATCTTGCATACCACCGGTTGTACACGTACCACACTTTGAGAATCACGGATCCAAACAAGAGATTCAAAGAGAGACTGAAATAGTAACCACAATAACATCATCACAGGAGAGCTGTTGTTTTTTTTCCCTCCTGCGACTCATTTTGTTTCCAGCACTTCCGTGATGTTACATTTCACGCACAGTTGATGCAAGGGCTAAAAAAAACAAACCACCTGGCAGAAAAACGACTTGCAATGGGAATGTGTCAATCATCATTTTACCAACATCACCAGAGGATTTCAATGAATAAAAGAAAGTGTTTCAGAGACAACTCACTGACCTGAGCTTTAGAAATATCCTGAAATATTCTACTCAACAGGCTTAGAGTCTGTGCAAGTCTATGTTAGTCAAACCACAATTAGAACCACAAACCTCCAACAGAGGTTTGTGGTTCAGATAAGACAGATCAGACATTCAATGGCAATAGTGCCGGTTACAACTGACCCATAACATGCGGCCCAACTACAACTAAATTGTGGCTGAATTATTGATACAGTGGCATCAGCCGCTTTGCAAGTGGGGGCATGAAAGGGAGCCAACATGGGAATGGCCTGCTAATTTTATATGGGAGCCTCAGGGCACATTCCTCCCAGTAAAGACCAAACATATTGACATATGTGTGTAGGGGGAGAGACTGTATATAATATCAGCCTGGTGCTGAAGCAGAAAGGAGGACAATGTGGTTGTCCATATAGACTCGACCTCAGTCTGCACATGCTGTGTCTCCTATATTTCTGTGACTGTGACTATAATGATGTAAGGAGAACTTGGCAGGTTTGAGCCAAAATATAGGCATTGTCCCTTTTTATTTTGCTCCCCTGCATTTCTTCTGGTTCACATTCATTTGTCAGGGTATCAATATCGTATGGAGAAATGGTGAGATGAATTGTGATGTATGGGATCAAGTCGTTTAGAGAGGTAGACTGGGGGGTGGGGGCCGTTTGTAGCTAATCCAGCTTGTTGACCATCAGTGATGTGGCTGGCTAATTTCTCCAGAAGTGTCCAAAAGCCTTTGTGTCCTCAGTGCACTTTTATTTCCACCTCTCTTGGAATTGTGATGACCATGCCTCAGGGCGTCAGAGACACCTTGAGGAGCGCCCACCTTTAAAACCGCTGCTCCATGACTTCAACCATGACCCCTCGCTAGAGGGTTCCCTCAGGCGAGATTTAAACGAGCTCCCCCAGGTCCAGCACGGCTCCTCTGTTCACCGTCACATTTTTAAAGACATGAATTGGCCTTCTCTGATGGCTGATTGTAGAATTTATTTGGATAAAAAAGGAGACGATTTGGGTAATTTGATATAAAATTGTACATATGTGGATAAATGTGGCGTGACATGTATGTATGAACAGTGTGCCCGAGTGAGTGAGCGAGTCATGGAACAGCAGAAGGAATACTGAGGGCCCCTGCAACATCCAACCCCTTTTCTTTCTTTCTTTCTTTCTTTCTAACCTATCCATCAGTATCCATATAGGGAATCCTGACAAAACACCTTTGCTATTGCAATGACATGTCATCCACCTCCAGGCCTTTTTCTTATTATTTAAATAACATTGCACTGTGGATATTATGCCTCAATCATAATATCCACAGTGCAGTGTTATTTTGAAGAAAGGTAAGCTAATTAAGAAGTGTCATTAATTGTCAGTTGGCGGTGTTATGAGTGATCCCAGAGAGGCTACATATCTGTAAACACACATCACAATAATCGCATCAGCAAATAAAACAACCTATCCATAATTATCTACAAAAGAGAATCCCTTATTGCTATTTAATTTCAGACCAAAACACCATTTACATGTCAATCACCTCCAGGCTTTTTCCTTTTAATTTCATCATCTCATTTTTTTTCCCGCACATGCAATACTATCGCTTACATTTTTACAGTTCTTTTCTTTCTCTCTCTCTTTTCACTATTATGGAGGACGAATGGCGAAAAAAAGCATACAATATACAAGCTATTGATCCACGCCCATCACCGCAGAAAAAAAGTCGGTTCAGAGGGTTGTGGGGGAAGGAGGGGGGACTGGACACAGCGATCGATAACCTACTCTATCAGCCGTTTCCATGGCAACCGGCCGAGCAAGGACAGAGGGCTGCCATGCATTTTGCACCTGTCTATTTCATGTACCTATTGTGATAATGAAAGTGTCAGGGAAATTAATGCAAAGGTGACATGGTCCTCCAGCCTACAGTCAACTTCCACAATTAAAGAAATTACAGGAAGGTTAATAGCTTGTAAAAAAGAGGTGAAAAATGGTGTGCGAGGTTGGGGGTGTTCTTCAGGGATTTGGGTGGCCTCCTTTACTTGGGTCGAAGGACACTTGTAGGCAAAGTAAGTTGCAGAAAGTCCGACCACCTTGGTACTTGGTCACTTTCAGAAAAACATGCACAGATGAATTTGGCAGTTGTTTCCTGACATTGGAGACGGGGCCTCTTTTTAAGGTTGACCCCAATTGGGAGGTGGAGCAAGCATGATCAGTGTGCTGGCCATTAGCTCACTATGAGCAACTGTAGTCACAAGAGCACAGAAATATAGCAGGGTAGATAGAGAAAAGGAGAGGGAGGAACGTTGACTAGAAGGCAGAGGGAGGGAGGGAGCAGCACTGTTGGTCGAGGTTAGCTGAAGCTTTCTTCAGATCTAAACCAGCAGACTGAGCCAGACAGACTGTCAGGAGAACTTGACACCCAGACGATCTCTGAATCTCTGTCTGTCTGAGTGTAGCGGGCATTGAACTTCCAGCCCCCTTTGAACTGGAGGCTCATTGGCTCCAACGCTGTGGCACAGAGCTGGGTCGTCCCTAAGTGAAAGGGATGGATATCATGATCTGGGCCCCATGTTGATCATGTGCCATATTGATCTCCAATCGAAACTGCTGCTGAAAATGCAGGAATGAGAGATTGTGTGGGAGGGAAGGCAGTCAGCTGTGGCTTTTTGCTATGGTCAGTGGCCTTGTATGAGGCAGCTGTGGTTGTTGACATGTTGCAGTGGAGGAAATGGAGTTTTTGAAGAGTAGTGTACGACGTGAGTGCAATACATCTGGCCTATGTGCATTTCTTTGTGGTCTCCCCCCCTTTCTTGGTGTGTTCTGGTGCATTTTCATTGATGCAGCAGTCATGAATGACAAATCACAGACTGCAATGGATTTTTCCTGATGCCTGCAGAGAGAAACTCGAGCATGAACGCAGCATGTCGCTGAGTGGGAAGCTGCACCACTGTGGAAGACACAGCGGTCATCCTCTAGCACCAGAGGCACTCTGTGTTTTGTGAGCTGTGACAGCGAACTATTGATGGGCACGTGGCTCTGCAGTGTTGTTCAGGGGCCACTGGCCACTGCTCTGACCTCTGACACCACGTCCATGCCCCTGCTTCATTGTTAGGGGAAGAGGAGGAAGAAAGAGGAGCAGGGGGATGGGGGGGGATAGATGACCCTTGAGCTCCTTGTGTTTGGATTTTCCCTCCCCCATTGCCTCACCCCTCCCATCCCAACACCTCCATCTATCCCTCCCCTCCTTTTCTTGCCCCCTTCTGCCTCCACACACTCCACCTTATGCCGATCAATGACAGTTTCATGTGGCTTCTCCGGGCCTGCAGTGACGTGTGTCCTATTGATTTATCGACATTACTCCAGGCAAGCGAACCCAGAATCCCCTTCTCTCAGTAGGCAGCCAGGCTCCAGCCCAGCAAAGGTTTATCTCCCCCTGTGCTGGGTGGGCCCATGCCAAGTCATCCAACTGTAGTGGGCTCTCTGGAAACAGCAGCACATTGGCTGCGCATTAGCTCTCTGGAAACAGCCATACAATTGAACTATGTTTTTCTGTGGATGCATGTCACTGAAAATGCTTTTAAGGACACTCCCCCCCTCCCACACCCCCAACACTGACCCATCTAGCTACAGCCTGCCTCCCCTATTCTGTCCTGCACTCCATGGGAAGTGTAATGGGGACAATGTGTGCGACACCCTGGCACACATTCTCACAAACACATTTACTGTCGCCTCCGATTTCCAGAGGCGACTATACCACTTTTATGGCTAAAAGGTTTCTTTTCTTTCGTCTGTGTCAATATCATGCCTCTATGGCCATGGCTCATCCTTGTGGCTATTGCTCTCATCTGCTCCTCTTCCTCTCTTTTACTGGGGTGTGTGTGTGTGTGTGGTGAGGGTGGGGGTGACAACCCATCCTTTTACACTCTGCACCCACCCCCTCAGGCTCTCCTGTGTCCAGTGAAAGGCCAGTGGATTCAGTAAGGGAGGAGAAGAGGGCAGCTGGACACTCCCCATGGCCTGGCTACTCACAATTTGGGTGCTGTAGGGGAGGGTTATCCAACACTATTAGGATAGGACTGCTGCGATGGCAGCTGGCCCTCAAAGAAGGATGGGGAGGGGGGTCAACGGAGGCTCAGAGATCAGTGACCTGGCCGCAGTGTCCAGCTGGGGCATCATTTGATGGCCCACCTCCGGCCACGTGCTGGATGACCATCTGGGGATCTGGCAAACCCCACAAGAGCATCATCTTCTTAGTTGCAGGCATGAGCAACAACAAAAGTCAAGAAATCTGTCAGCCTAATCTGGAGAAAAGTGGGAGGGGACACAGCAGCTGCCTGTTGTTTGGCATCAAGTGTGCTATGCATCTGCTGTTTAATGCAATGCAGTGCAATGTTTGCACCTACCAAGTGCTCTGACCTTTTTGATTCATTTCTTATCTTTCCTTGACTGTATGTATTCAATTATCTTTAACGTATTTAAAAAAAAAAATCCTCCCAGTACCCAATGTGATGTCATATTGACAATCAATAGTCTATCCTCCAAGAATGGATTACTGATTTTATGAAGATTTAAACTATATAAATGCAGTAAAACATACTTTTTGACAATATACAACCAGAAATTTGGCATTTTAACAAATAGATAGCAGTTTTGATGAGAATGTGTTTTTGTTTTCTCTCCATCTCACTGCAATTTGTTTGGCTGACAATTATTTTTCTGTACTGCATATGATGCCACAATCCATGACTGAAAATGAGTGAATAACACAGCTGCAGTTTGTAATGTCCCTCGGAATGTACATCAGAAGTGGTATCTGTGAAAGGCTAAAGGTGATTATAACTATAATTCCTCCTCTAAAGTGCAGAGGAGTTGGGGGGGGTAGGGTTCTCTCTGCAGCCCAGATGGACCACCGGATTCTCCCTCAGCTGAGCCATTCGGTTTGACGGCTCTGATCGGAGAACAGATTAGCGCTGGTTTGTTGTCAGTGCTAAAGTCACCCCCTCCTCCACTTCTTCCTCCTCCTCCCCTTCTTTCTTCCTTCCTCTCCTCTCTGTCCACCCCCATCCTTTCATCATCCTCTCCTTCTCCCCGAGCCCTCTATCTTAAACTGTTTAAGGTGATCGAATTTTGCCCATCCTCCCATAGTGGTCGGAAGGGGATCAAAGGTTGCTGACCCCACCCTGATTGTGAAGGCTGTGGAGGGGAACCACCATAATAAACAGAGGTCCTGCTAAAGTGATATGACCTTCTAGATCTACAACCTCAAAAAGTCTTTGTCTTTATTTTTGGGAATCCTGCTATCCCCAAAACATTTATCATTGTTCTGCATGAAAGTGATCTTTATGTCCATGTCTGATAGGTTTTTAATAGATTCACATAGACGCATGTGGAAATGAGGTGAACCAAGGGAGGAACGCAGTTGAGGAGTTATTGCTCACCAACAGTGTAGCTCTCCAGTGTGCTGAAAAAAATTCATGAATGTGGTGGAAGGATGGGGTGGGCTGCAGTTTTGCACTGGTGTAATCTTTGGTCAGCACTTCTTCGTGGCCAATACTGTGATAGGGAAGAAATCCTCATCTGAAATTTGATTAATTGCTGTCTCTCCACCTCTCAGTCCAAACATTGGTGGAATTGGAGGCCAGTTGACAGGCCAGATACATCAGCCTCGAGAGCCACAAGCCCCTGGCAAGCAGAGGCATTTCTTATCCTTTAACAGGATATCCACATACAGCGAGGTGTGGAAAAGTGAGAATTGCATCGTCTTCATTTGGCCATAACAAGGGATGGGGGGGAGGTGAGTAAGGAGGGGAGAGATGGGGGAGTCAGCCAGCCAGGCAGGCAGCTCACTAGGTTGGGCCGAGGCATATCGATTGATTTCCCAATAGCCTCTGGTCCATGAGCGGCGAACCCTGGCCCCGGTTGCTAGGTGACCACACCATCCAAGATGGAGAGGAGCGTGATGAAGGGTGACAGCAGCTCTGAGGGTCAGCGGGGCCACTGGTCATTCTGTGGGCCCTTTGGGACACTCCGGACATGCAGATAATGCAATGAAACTGGACCTCAGCTCACGGGGAAAGAAGAGTGAAGCAGGAATATAGAAAGACAATATCACAGACTGATGTCGACCATCTTTGTTCCACTTGTCTGGAACTCACGCTGTAGCTTTATGTTTATGACATACACTATAGATAAATTAAATTGTGAAAGACCTGTTTATTCAGTTTAATGGTATTTTCAGGTTTCATGTTGAATTTTCTGTAAGGAATAAAAACATTCATGGCAACCGTGTGATTTAAAGCAAGCCGTTGACCGAATGAAAATATTGATTTAAAAAACAAAGGGCTATTTAAATAGTCATTGTCCAAAACATATGGCCTAAGTTTGAAGATGAGGGATTATAGTGTTTTCATAGTCACAGTATTAGCACACTGGTGTTCTCATTACTGGGACAAAAGCAATTTACTGAAATGTGCAATTTAGTAAATCACAGAAGCAGACAAGACAATTTATTGTTTGACTGAGTCTATATTTGTTCATTCATATTGTAAAATTAAATGCAATGTATGAAATAAGGTGTATTATGGAGGCATCTGTTGTAATAAAATTACACTCTCGGTTTCAAACTGATAAAGCAGAACATTTACAGAGACTTTGTTTCATAAAGAAAAAAATATATTTTCTTTACTTCCAAAGATTTCCATTTTAAATCATAAGTCACTGAAACTGCTCAGTCCAGAAGCAAAAAGATATGCGCTTCTTAAAAAAAAAACTCCCCTGATATGATCGGTACAAAAGAAAAATACTGTAAACATGAACTGGCCTTAATCTATATCACATATTCCACAAAGATACATGATACCTTAGCGCTTTTCTACATATCGATTGTTCCACTGTGCAAGTGAAAAATGATACGGAGGGCAAGCGAGAAGAAGGGAAAGCAGGAGGAGGAGGACGACGAAAAGAGGAAGAAGGAGGAGGAGGAGGAGGAGGAGGACAAGGATGAGGAGGGTGGATATAAACTGGGAGACAAATGAAAAAGGAGCTACATCACAGTGGAGGAAAAGTTACCAGAAGGCAAAAAAAAAGCAGCCCAGAAGAGTGTGTGAGGTTTGTGTTTGTGTGTGTCTGAGTCAGGTTGAGGGTCATGGGGAGAAACCCATCTAGTCGGCCCTGAAAGGCCACCTTGCATTCAGGCTGCTGCTTGTGTTCTTCCTGTATGGAGGATTTCCCTTCATCCTGTGCCATGCCTCTCATGTCCCCCTCAGAAGGAGACTGAACGTTTTCATGTCTGTTGGAGTTCCATATCCTGAGGAGGGACGACTTATGTGTCTTATGTGTGTGTGTGTGTGTGTGTGTGTTGGTGCGTTTTCCTCCCTTCTATCTATTAATAATATTGGGGAGAGAGAGAGAGAGAGAGAGAGAGAGAGAGAGAGAGAGAGAGAGAGAGAGAGAGAGAGAGAGAGAGAGAGAGAGGGGTGGGGAGATGGAAGTGGATGTTTGCTTTGGTACAAGGCGAGATGTTTCTCTGTTTGCAGCCCTAAGCTGTGCGAGTACTCCGCTCTTAAATATTCCCTTCCCCTGTGACTACAAACTATCTTTTGCCCTAAAGTGCTGCACAGACCTCCCTGGCCAAATATCCACATACCTTTAACAGCAACTGAAAGAGGAGAAAAAGGGAACAGACCAAAGACATAAACTGAGTCATGTTCCACACATTCAGGGAAAGGTCGTTCACTACAAGAGATTGTCATCTTTGACTCTCAAGTCTTACAAATAAGCAAAAACCCGAGACTGTTCAAATCTTTCGCCAAATATCTTGGGGCCATTTCAGGATTCTCATGTCAGCTTTGCGAATTAGTTTGACAGTTTGGCTTCCTTTCCTTTTTGCCCATATTGCCCAATTATCCCAATAAAAAAAATGCGCAAACGCAAATAATAATTAAGATTAATGTCAGATAGTTGACATTTGCTCCTGAATGAAAGTAAGACTCCAGTTAGTTGTGGTTTTAAACTTCTTCATGGTCAAACACTTGTTGGAAAGAGAACTAGTTCTCACATCTAAGGGTAAGACATTCAAAACAGAAGATGAGTGTAGGAGAATACACAAAGGTTTTTTGTGGTATTGGCTTTTTATACTCATGTTTTGGTAGTCCTAAAACACTGTGTTTGAAAAACAAGCCCCAGAGTAAAAACACTACACTTATATTTTCATATATGTCCGTGATTTTCCCTAAGACTGGGAACCTTTTAATTAAAATGCATGTAAATAGAACATCGTTTTAATTAATTTAACAATCATCTGATCTGATAAATCAGTGCATTGCTTTTTTCTAAATAGTAGTATAAGTCATCCTTCACTCTACACTGGCCTATGTATTCACCTGCTCGCAGTGAAGGACAGAATTGATTTTAAAATTCTACTTTTTGTTTTAAAGGAGAGGCGGCCTCTTCTTACATCTCTGACCTTTCAAATCTTCAAATCTCCTCCAGTGGTCTCCGAAGTCTTCAGTGACCCAAAGCTGCTTCACATTCTGGGCTGACACCATCAACTGGTCCAGCGTAAACAACAAAATCTGTTGTTTGTCCCTGAAGAATAATTGTCATTAAAAAGAAATGGTCATCAACTGCTGGAGAAGGACTGTGGTCAGGGGTTTGTGTCTATTCCATCCACCTCCAGTCCCAAATCAGGTTTTTTAAATGTCTGTTAAAAAAATGACGATTGACTCTTTTCCCATTAAGTCCTGTTTGTCACAAATGTGCCGCAATAGACCACACCACCATGAGGACCAGTGACAATATTACCATGGTTACAAACTGAACATGTTCACTCAGAGTGTGAAAGATTCAAGATCGCTGCTTCAACTGTGCGTGTTAGGATCTAAACGACCGAATTTAAAGGCCTTATCCAAACAGGACTTTCCTCAAACGATCTTTTTTCTTTTAAAAAGCTTTCCATAAACATGGCATCATTATAAGAAATGTCTTAAATGACTCTAAATGCTGTAGTACATATGCCAGGCCTGTACGTGGTACTGTAATGCTGCTACACCAAAACAGGGAAGAGGATATTTAGCATTTTTGAAATAATGCTTTATTCAAGTGAGTACACACTCCAATATATACAATCACAGAAACAGAGACAGAATGAACCACGTCAGAGGGACAATGAATAATGAAAAAGGTGGGACTATGACATCATTGTTTTCCTAAAGTAATCTATTGGTTGTGTACACACAAGCGCCTGGTAAGATGAGGGAGATTTTCCGACTCTGGACCCTTTTTCAAATTTTGTGTTTCAGGGCTCCCAAAACGCTGTTTCCATGGGGATAAAACGCCAATGTGATAAATAATGAAAATACTTGGTTTCATGTGAACAGTCCCTAAGTAGTAGCTGACTCGGTGGACCTTAGAAGAATACTGATTGTGTCCATTCCCACTGCAGCTAAAAGACTGAATTTAGAGGGTTTTTTTTCCCTCTAGTGGAAAAGTGGTCCTGCTCAACAAATTTGCTTGTGGGAGACTAAGGCCATAAGTAACACGTCCACAAGAGGTCCTTGTCTTGTTAAGTGGGTCTTTGTTGGTGTTTAAACAACCACCATAGTGTTTTTCTATGTAAGACGGTCTCACTGCTGATGGAAATCCCAGTGTTTGCTGTCATGGAGTTGAGATATGAGGAAAGGCCTCCCCTGTGATGATAAGAGAGCCTCCACAT
Source organism: Brachirus orientalis (assembly GCA_016785285.1). Classification (NCBI taxonomy): domain Eukaryota; kingdom Metazoa; phylum Chordata; class Actinopteri; order Pleuronectiformes; family Soleidae; genus Brachirus; species Brachirus orientalis. Next base: position 918,830 of record JAFBJR010000313.1, read on the forward strand.
TTGAGACTTTAAAGTGCTGCCTCAAAGGCCATTTTCATTTTCTTGGCATTTGGGCCTGCGTCATATTATTATAATCTGTCCCAGTGTGTACCGTGTCTGTGCTGCTCATCCTGACGCGTCCACCGTCCTATCCTTCCCTTTAAAACGAAATCAAAAATAACACAACTTGGTCAATTTGCTGTTTTTAATGCACTTGCATTGTAAGCAAAGTGAGTTGACTAAATTACAGCTCAGGGCCCAGCATCCATGACAGTCCTGCAGCTGCAGTGTCTGTGTGTGTGTGTTTGTGCGAGGCAGCTGAGAGCAAGGGGGAGGTGGATGGAGATGGTATCAATCGCCAAGCCAGGCCATTGAATGTATTGATTAGTTACCTTTCTTATTAACATGCTGATTAAAGAGAGAAGGGAGAGTGAGAGAGAGAGAGAGAGAGAGAGAGGCAGAGGGAGAGGGAGTGAAAGAGAGGCAGACGAGGCTTGCACACACTCCTCGCTTCGCCCCGGACGAACGGAGAGGAAGCAGCAGCCATGGCCGAGCAGGAGGAGAAGGATGCAGAGTGGATTTATCAGCCGAGAGCAGGGAAGGAAAATCAGGGAATAATTGGGAAGAGGAGGAAAGAGGGAAGCGAGGAGCGGATGCAAGAGAAGAAGAGGAGGAGGGTGAGGATGAGGATGGTGGTGGTGGGTAGGGTGGGTGGGTGGTGGGGTGCAAAGCAAGAAGAGGGTAGGTGGGATGGGGGGGGGCGGTTTGAGGGGGGTGGAGAGGGAGGAAAACCCTGCCATCTTTGATCTCACACCGAGTTCCACTGGCTGACTGCAGCTGGAGAGACTGACACACATTTACACACACACACGCACACACACACACACACCTACCTACCTGCACTCACACTGAAGGCTGGCAGGCCGATGCTGGCGCTTGCATTACTGTAGCAGGAAATAGCTCTGTGTCTGTGTGTGTGTGTGTACCTGTATGTATATCTTTGTGAAGACCAAAACAAATGTGTAAACCATATGCAGTTAGGACTTTTTAGGAAACAGGATATTTTGACTGGTCCTCTTGATTTTAAAGAGGTTTTCAAGGGTTAAGACTTGGTTTTAGGGTAAGAATTAGTTAAGGGTTAGGGTTGTGGTAGTTCATGCATTCCCAGAGCCCATTATCCTAACCTTATGTCTCTGAGTGTCCTTACTAAGACAGTAGAGCAGTGTGTGTGTGTGTGTGTGAGTCTGTGTCTTAAACACTGACCTTGTCAGGACCATTAGTCCTCATGGAGACCAAAACCTGGTCTTAACGAGGCAGAACCTGAAGATCTGAATTGTGGTTAGGTTAAGATTATTATGTCCAAATAAATAGGAAGTCAATGCAGTGTCCTCAGAAGAATAGCTGTGCAAACCTGTGTTTGTGATCAATATGTAGATGCTTCCTGAAAGTTTTTTTTTTTTTTTTTTTTTTTTATCAGTGAGTGATCGTGTTAAGCAGCTGCCGTTGAGGGATTTCTTAAGATGCACGCCAAGAATTCATTTATGTATGTATTTATTTAATTCCATGAGGGAGCAGAAGAAGGCGTGGAGGGCAGGATGGAGGAAGAAGGCAGGACGAGGGAGACAGAGGTTGCAGGCAAACGCAGACTTGTTTATTTGTATTTTGCTTGTGTGGAAAAACCATTTACGAGTGGGTGTGTCTGCACGTTTGTCAGGATGTTTGCATGGACGATGACGAGGAGGAGGAGGTTTTAAAATAACAAATTTACCAGCTTCTACAGGTGAAGGTATTCCGTGTGACCTACTCTTTACTTGAACAATTGCTCGACCCTGGTTCTCTTCAACCTGGAGTGGAACCTAATTCATAAATTAATTAATTCAAGACATTCTTGGTCACTACATACACATGCTGTATCAGTTCAACAGCGGCAGTTCACTGACACTTTGCTAACATTCAGGACCGACCTTCAGTCACCGTCGTTCCTATCCAGATGTCAATGATCACAGAATTTGACAGACATAAAAACAACAAAGCTGGTGGTGCCCTGAGACTTGAGCTCAGTACCGTATACACATGAGTGTATGATGGTAGATATAAATAAGTTTCAGGAAGTTGTGTGATTCAGTGGCAGCTGTAAAGACTCCTGCTGTGTTTAATGTGGGTGTGATGGAGCCTGAAGGCCCAGGTGTGTGTGTGTGTGTGACAATAAGTGCTTGTTTTATCACTGTAGATGTATTTATTTTGCCCAAATATCTTTAATCCACATGTGTTCCATGTCAGCTCTGTCTTTAAAGCCCTTTTATGAACCCTTTTAGAAGGGATTATGTTATTATTATTATTTAGCTGAAATCACACAAGGCTGGTTTGTTACTGACTGTATAATGTCAGTTCCATTTATTTCCCTGCCCATAAATGTTTCTTTATTTGAAATAATTATTTTTGAATATTTCCAAACACACACACACACACACACACACACACACACTGTATATAAACAGAGAAACTTGTTGACAATGAAAAGTTACAGGTATTTTGTTTAGAATTAAAATTAGTTCACTGGAGTGACTCAAAATTGATTTGTCAAAATTGTCTCTAATTTGAAAGGTGAAAATTACAGGACAGCATAAAATAAATAAATAAATAAATCAGTAGCTAAATAGTTTGCCAGCTATTTTGAAGATTTATTATGCATTTATCTGTTTGAGTGAGATTTAAGAGTCTTAATTGTCAATATGTGTTCTGGTTTATTTGCTCCTACTCTGTGAGAGTAAACTGATTTTTCTTCGGTTTCTGGACAAAAACAAGACATTTGATAATGTAGTCATTCCAGAAAATAATGGACAGTTTAATTGATTAAAAGGGGGAAAAAAAACCAATATGTGTTAGTTGCAGTGAAGACTAGATCATTTAAATGTCAGTTAATTTGAGTTTATTGATCATCAAAACAGTTTAAATCAGTGTTAAAGATACAAATCAGACCAAAAGAAATAAAAATGCAGGAAGTGGCACCTGGATTTTCACATTAAAACCTTAAACTCCATTTGTATAAGGAAATGCAAAGAGTCCTCCTCATCATCATCATCTTCATCCTCCTCCTGGTGAGTGACTAATGATGGAGGAAGCTAATTGTTAAACTCTGAATAAACAAACAAAAAAATAATAAATAAAACTTGTGTTGAGCATTGACCCAGAGAGGGAGGTGTAAATAAATAAACTAAGACAAGTTGCAGCTTATCGACCTTTGCTCCGCCCTGAGCTGCCTTTTTTTTTTTTTTATTTATTTTATTTTTGCATTTTGCATTCATTAAGCACTGTTGCTTCTTTTTCCCCGCGCGGCTTGAGCTGACACATAATTCCATTTGCATAAAGAAGCGGAGTCAAATTACACACACACACATTTTATATGACAAAAAAAAATAGTTCCAGGGCAAATCAGGGGCTGTTTAAAATTCACGGATCGATACTGACACACACACACGCACACACGCACACACACACACACACCTCTGTTTTAATTGCAGAACTTGCTAAAATAAAAGAGAATTTGTGGAAGACATTTAATATCCCCTCAGCAATGCTTGTTCAAGGAATTTTAAAGTCAAAAAGTAAAGTTTGCAGCAAAAGTAATAAATCAAAATATTTAAAAACGTTTACCTTCAAGCATTATATAAAGTTTAGATATAAGTAGTAGTTTGTACATAATATATGTATATAAACACACACACACACACACAGGCTCGAGGCCTTTTCCCTCTTCCTGCTGCTTTATTGGCTCATCTGGAGGCGAATTTGCATGAAAGCAGATTTGATCGATAATAACATTATTCACGCTGCGAAGTCGAGTTTCACGTCGGGGCGCGTACACGATCATTACTGCGACTAAATCCGCAAATTATAGAGGGGGAAATAATGTGATGATCGTTCATGCACTGCGTGGCAAAAGTTTTCCAGCTGCAGCTGCTTTCCATTTTCGACCTGGTGGAGGCAGTTTGAGTGTGGAAAAGGATGACTGCACCTCACTGCATCTATTTGTCTCACATGTTTTTGGTGAGAGAAACTTTGAATTGCATAAGGTCAAGATATGGTGAAGTTATTTATAGTATATACACACACACACACAATAACCAGGTTTTTTTTTTTTTTAAATTTAATTACTCAGATGTCATCTCTTTCTCTCTCACGTATGAGATGATTGAACTGCGTAGTGTATATTATATACACACTCACGCGCGCGCGCGCGCACACACACACACACAGGTATTTATACTGTATAATTTGGACTGCAACATTTAGCGATTAATTAATTACAAAATTATATGTCAACTAATGATTCATCGCCGTTAGTGTTAGGGTTTGTTCCATATAACAAAGAAATAATTTAAACTGAATAACTGAGAACAAAACAAGAGTTTTAAAAAGTCTTCAAAGTGTTTATATATATATATATATATATATATATATATATATATATATAGAATAACTGTAAAGACTTTATAGTGTGTGTACTACTATATCAATGTATGTTTTATCAGTTTGTGTGTGTGTGTGTGGCTATGAAGGGATCAAAGATCAAAGTGAGTCCTGTTAATAATGAGATTATTTTTATGCTGCATAACAGATCAGATTAGACGCATAGAAAAAAAAGAAAAATCTAAACTATTGTTAACCTCAGCTTCATCATCATCATCATCATCGTCGTCATAAACATCAATATTTATGCTGCACAGTCAGTTTTTGCATCAGTGACAATAAAAGGTGGCCTAAATTCTAACATTAATATTATCATTATAATTATTAAAGTTATTATGTAGCTACGCACGGTGTGTGTGGGGACACTGTTGCAACTGTATTGTTTTAATTATTATTAATATTGCTGTTGCTTATGATTATTATTTCGCACCAGATCGGGTGAAATGAATTCCGTTATTGATTATTCACATTGTGATCTCTGCATCACCAGGTCTCGTTGTAATAATTGATTGTATTGATTGCTCGTGCAGGGAAGGGAGAGAAACCAACAAAAGCAAAAAACAAACAAAAGCAAAAACGTGTGATTTGACAAGAGGAAAACATCAGGGTCACTGTTCACTTTGCACCTTAAATGCTGCTAAAATTCATCATAAAACGTGTAAAGGTCCATTTTTAATTTTCAGCAACTACGAACCACACATTTCTCATTCTCATCCATATTATAGCCTGCATCTTATATTTATGCTGACCTGCTATTTTAATGACTTATGAACACGTGCTGCTCTAAAACACTATAACAGGTTAGGTGTTAAATAATTAAATAATTATTGCATATCACAGCTCTGTTGATTTACACACATTAGAAAAATAATACAAATACAAGTATTTTGACTCATTGTTAATCTGTAGATATATAATGCACCAATTTAACGTTCGTGATTTAAGTTGAAATGTTAATATTTTATTGTAAAATAAAACATATCTTCCTATGAGTGTTTTTTTTTTTTTTACTTTTTTATAGCAGTTTTGACTTTGTGAACAAATGCCAAGAGTAAAAAAATCATACTGATATCACAATAAAACCAACAAAAAATATCATTAATCTGTTGGTCTGTTCGTGTGTGTGTTGGTTTGGGAAAAAATGTAATTGTTCGGCACATGAATGTTTAAGAGGTTATTTTTAGAACATTTTCAAAAACTAATGAGATAACAAAAAGGTCCACAGCTCGACATTCTCCTGTTTCCACCTGTTTCCCTGTTTTTGTTGTTGTTGCTATTTTTGCGTCACAAATAAACAAAATTCGATTTAAAAAAACACACCTAATTGTAATATTTGATATTCAACATGGAAACACCATTGATGCTGTTTGTAAGGAGACATGCAGTATACATGTTGACAGGCTGTAACAGGGAGAGTAACGTCAGTGGAGACAGTCATACGTTAATCAACAGTATTGATCACGTGGTTTTAATCGATTGATTGCCATGATGATGAAAACATTTTTTTATGTAAAAATGTCTTTTAATTCACTTTTGAGAGTTGAGCCACAGTCAAAAGAAGCCACATTTCATGTACACTTTATTATATATTATTATTATATTTTAATCTGCCTCTCTCTGTGTGTGTGTGTGTGTGCGCGTGTGTGTGTGTGTGTTATGCTTAGGGTCGATCTGTGTCACATTAATGATTCAGTATTGAATTCTAATATTTGTTACAGCGTTTTTTTTTTTCTTTTCAAAATAAGAGATCAAGAAAATGGCCGACCACTATGTCCATTTGTACTGTAGCAGACTATAACCCAATGTATGACACTGTATATGACAATAAATGTCCTGAGAATAAATACATGTATTTTGTGTTTATTGTGTTTATTGCGTGTCTGTAGCACATCCAAATCGGATTAAGACAAAACGACCACATTCAGACTTCAGCAGTAAAACAACACCACATTCAGTCTCTTTAAAATTATTATTATTATTGTTGTTGTTGCTTCTTTACACACAAATCATGGGAATAAGAGGAGATTGCTGTTGCCTCTTCAATCCCTCAGATTAGATTCTTCCTAACAGCGTTATACAGAGTTGTTGTTTGCTTCTGTGTTTTTCTTGCCCTTCTTCTCAGCTGCTACAAACAAGGAGTCGATATCTCATTCAAATCTGCGGCTCCTCCACGCGCGCGCGCGTGCCTGCGCTCCATCCATTATCATTTACCAACAAGTGATCACGTTTAGCCGGTGATTAAAGAGCAGATTTGAGGAGCGAGTGTGAATGCGGGATGAATAATGTGGCACTGTATTTCCGTGGCAGCAGCAGCAGCAGCAGCAGCAGCGTGTTTGCAGGCCTGTGCGTGGGGACACCGTGTCCGCGGCTGGTGCAAGAATCCACACCCTTGCTTATTTTTCATTGTCTGATAATAAAATATGATTTTCGCTTTTTTTCTTAGTTGTCTCAGTGATTTCATTTGAATCCTGCTTCTCCTGTGGTTGATTCTGCAGAATTTCCAACACACGCGTGGTCACTTTAAGGTCACACGGCCACGTGTCCTCTGACCTCACAGGTCAGTGGGTTTCTTGTCATATTGGTGATTGTGGATGTGATGCAGATCCACACACACATACACACACACACACAAAACATGTCCAATAGGATGAGACGCATCAGCTAAATGGTTCAAATTTAAACATGCTCCATATTGACTTTAGATTAAAAGATTATTCTGCAGCCAGAGTAACTTTGGGTAAGAGCTGCAGCTAAATGGCTCTAACGTGAGTTTTCTCTCACTTTATTTATTGCCCATGTTGTTTCCCATGGAGACTCTGAGTGCCTTTTCATGCTGAAGATGCTGTGAGTGGAGCAGCAGGAATAAACGTGCATTTTTAAATATTTGAAGCTTTCAGATGTTTAATAGGCTGTGATATATATATATATATATATATATCACAGCCTATTAAACATCTGTGTGAATGTGCAGTTAGTGAAATAAGGAAAAAATCTAAGTACATTTGCTTCTGTATCTTTTGTTTTACAATTAATAATGAAGTTGTGGCCCTCTATTCACTTGAGCCCTTGCTTCATGGAATGTCTGTGCACGCCACTGGTTAAATCCTTAAAACAGAAAAATAAAACTTGTTATCATATTTATGTTTAAATAAAATGCCAGCATTGAGTCAACATCTGCATGAGTTTGTAGTTACTGAAATAAAAAAAAAAATCACTCAGAATCTTTTATTTTCTTCTATTCATAATTAACGTGTGGTGCCGCCTTTTTTCACTTGAGCCCCTGCTCCATGAAGAGTCTATGCACACCCCTGGCTAAATCCTTAAAATGAAAACATTCTGACTGAGATTTGAAGCTTATAATCATCATATTCATCATCATAGATCAATTTTCAATAAATTACTTCTATTGGGAATACCTAAAAGAACAAAGTTAATTTCAACTGAAGTAATGAAGTTGCCCTAATTTAAGTTTGTATTAACTTAATTCAGTGATGTGTTAATAATTTTTCTGTGTATGAAACATCTCTGCAGGTACTTAATAAATAAATATGGAAGTGAGTAACAAGATTTGCTACTGTGTCATTTTTATTTATTCATTTACAATTACTGGAGGTGTCATTTTGTTTACTTAAACCCCTAACCTATAAAATAGCTGTGCACTCTACCCAGACAAGAACTTTTTCAATCACCTTGAAACTTATGGTTCTTACTTGCCTTTCAACATCACATGGATTATATTGTAATTTTAATATTTATATATATTTGTAATGACCATATTTATGTATTTTTCCCGTTTTTGTCTTTTTTAATAACCTTCTATGACTAATTTCATCATCGTGCCTATAGTGACTTTAACCATTTATTACCCAATTGCTAAAATTGGTCATATTTACATATTGATGTTCAATAATGTGGAATGTCTCTACTCAAATGAAATAAATAAATATGTAATGTATTTATTACATATTTATTTATTTCAATAACCATATGCAGATATTTAATAGAGCCAATTCAACAAGATACACTTCAAATATTTCAACTCAGATGTATTTATTACATTCTTAAAATATATAAAATTGATGCTATGGGCCACATTACATTTGTTTATAAAAGTAGTTAGCGGGTCAGAGGGTAAATGAGCAGGTGCTTGAACCTCACTGTATCAACTATTCTGAATCAATTAATAATCATAAGGAGGTGTCATTTTTTTCACTTGAGCCCCGTCCCCATGAAATGTCTGTACACGCCACTGGCCAAATCCTTAAAAGGGAAATGACCTATTTTAAGATTTGAAGCTTGTAATCATCATTTCTATCATGATGATGAAAACCCCACCGGGCGTCAGTTCCCCTCCAGGCCTGCAGTTGTAAAAAGTTGCAGCTCGGGTGTCAGCCTTCCCTTCTCGGGTTTTCTTTTTTTTTTTTCCAGCCACAGAAGGTGAACTTTCACCCCGACCTCCTTTTTATTTTCACTGTGTAGCCGTTGACCATTTTACCTCCAGCTACACTGCAGCCACACACACACACACACACACACACACACACACACACACACACACACACACATCCCTTCCATGGCTGCGTGCGCGCAGGGCGGATCGATAGGGCAGCATCTGCTCCGGGAAGCCCTCGGTCCCACACCGCGCTGCAGCTCCGCTGTTTCCAAACGCCAGAACTGCTCATCTCTGAAAATTAAACTGACAGACACATACGATTAGTATGCGCGCGCTGCCTCAGTCCCTGCTCCTGTCTTCTGAGGCCGGCTGCGCGCACACACGCACGCACGCTTGGCCCTGACCACGGCCAGATTATAATGTACATGCGTGTGCATTGATGCTTCTTATATAAAATAAACACTCACACACAATCATGCAGGTGTCAGCGCGCACATAAACGGACGCCAGTGTCATGTGAGCGCACGCATATTGGATTCCTAAAGCACATAATATAGGACCCAGCAGGCCTGACTGCAGCAGCAGCAGAAGCTCCACGGTGTTTTCTGGAGGGAGGAGTGAGATTGGGTGGGAGTGGGAGTGGGGGAGTGAGGTAGGATTGATCTTGTTTGGGGACTTTCCAGATTAAAGTGTTGGAGATGTGTGAGTGCATTATAGAGTGCTGATTTAAAGCTGGAGAAGAAGCACTTAACAGCGTTTATAATAGTAATAATAATAATTGTAATAATAATAATAATAATAATAACATTCTTGTTATTATTATTATTACAGAAGTGTGCATGCGTTGCAACTGCCCTCATTTAGTCACACGCGCACGCACATATTGATGGACACAGCAGAGCACAGTGCTCTCCATTCCAGATCTTCATCTCTTAATGTGTTACTGTTCTGTAAATTATTTATTCTTGTATTTATTTAATTATTATTAACGATTCCTGCGAAGTGGGATTATCTTGTCTTTAAACCAGCAAGAGTCAGAAAAATAAAATGTGTGGTGCTGCCTTCACGTGCATGGCCTGGTGTGGAAATGGTGAAAAGCCCTGTAAAAGTCAATAAGTGAGTCAGGCGATTCACATAATTGCAGGTTAACCCTTTATGCTTTGTTTTATAATCTCTGGGCCTCTGTAATCTCATATAATACACGAATTATAGTGATTAATGTTATTAAAAAATAAATATCAATAAACACGTTTTTTTTTCCCACTGCCTTTTCTATTTCTATGTTGCAGATATTATTTCCCGAGTGACAATGAGCGCAGTGAAGGCATCACTTGTTACACTGAACATTAGCCGCAGCCTCCATTGATCACCCACAATAAACGGTGAAGCGCAGCACAGTGATCACGTACAATTTATAAGTTGTGCGCCGTAATCAACTGAAGAAGGAGGCTTTAACCTGTGGGGTTATGAGAGAAGGAGCATCTCCTCCTCCTCCATCCCACCCCCCACCCCCGGAGAGAAAGGGTTAATTGGAGTAGGAATTTCATCGCACATCTGTCAGATTTTTAGGGCCGTGACGCACTGAAAGGAGGGAGTCAATGTGAGCAAGGGGGGAGGAGGAGGAGGAGAAGAGGGAGAAAGAGTTGGTGGTGAGATCGATGAAGTGGCAGGCAGTGAGGCAGGAGGAGGAGGAGGAAAATCTCACGAGATAATGAAAAGAAGAAGAGGAGAGCTGCGATAGAGTAGAGAGCAAAAAAAAAAGAGAGGAAAAAGAAAAGGAGATCGTAGAGCAGGAGATCGTTTTCGAGGTGGAAAACAAAAGAGTGGGGTAACACGGAGGCAGGAGGATCGTGTAATCACCGCAGATGGTTTTTGCGCTCTGGTTTTGGTGAACGTTGCACCCCGGGGGCGCAGCGCACCGATTGTGTGGATCTGCAGGCGCTGGCAGGCGACACAGTCGGAGAGATGCTCAGGACGGACAGCAGCCGCGGACAACGCGCTCTGAGAAGTGGACAGTAAAAAAAAATAAAAGGTAAGAGTGCGGACCGTGGAGCTCCACTGCACGCGTGTCTGTCTGATATAGTGTCTGTTTGTGTTCGGTTTTAACGCGTCGTTCTCGTTCATTTCATATGTTGTAAAGATGAAAACGCACCGTTATTGTGCAATTTAGCCTGGGAAAAAATCTCTTAATTCCACGACGCGATTAGTCTGAAGTGATGAAAACCTCGCTGTCTGTGTTCCTTCGTGTGTGATCATTGTGATGCTTCTTCCGTATATTTGTTTGTTTCTTGGATGCATGTGCGTAAGTACGCACCTAAAACGAAGGAGGCGAGCGTTATTCGTTTCTTTTTCCTCCTCTGCAGCGTTGAAAGTTTAAAAAGGCAGCGCACTAACATCATCGCCTGTCTTGTCTCACGCAGGCACAAAAGCGAGGCTTCAGCCGAGGAGCACAGCTGAGCACCAAAGAGACAAGAGAACAGAGCCAATGCAAAAATAAAAAATCATCACCAAAGCTCCTCGTGCTGCTCACTCCATTTCTGGGAGTTTTAAGGGAGTTTGAAGACAGTACTTAACGTTATCAGATAATTAATTAGACATCCCATAAGCCCGGAAATCAATTAATTCACAAATCAATAAATCCATAGTCTGGTGTAACAAGAGACCTTCCAGACTGCTAACCCGACTGTTTAGCAACAATAACAAGAGGAGGAGAGCAACAACAACAACAGAAACACAGGAGCCAAGAAATTCGAGATTTTATTTTGTTGAAGATGGACGGGGGTCTGGGAGAGATGTCCCTCCACACTCACTCTGATCTGGCTCACAGTCAGGATGGCAGGGCCATGCTGCACTCACGGGACCTTTCAGCTGCTTTCCCCAGGCCTTCCCTAGGGGGCCCCTCCATGTCCCTGGAGCCCGAGCCTCGTCCACCGGGCTTTGACCACTCTATGTCGGCACTGGGCTACAGCGGCGACTCCCCATCCAGCACCGGCAGTACCTACACTACCCTGACCCCCCTGCAGCCCTTTGATGACAAGTTCCACCACCACCATCACCACCATCCCTGCCTGCCAGTCAGCAACGTCATTGGCAGCTTCACCCTCATGCGTGAGGACCGAGGCCTCAGCACCAACTTCTACAACCCTTATGGCAAAGACCTCGCCATGACCCAAAGTCTGTCACCGCCCACCACGGGTTCGGGCCTGAGCTCGTCCATGCACGGCTATGGCAGTCTGGGCAACAGCCCCAATGGCAATGGTGGCCAGATGCTCCACAGTGGCTACGACGTCCATGGGGGGAGCCTCTTCTGCAGAACATCGGATTTTGGCCGCGAGATATCACCACCAGGACTAGGAGGAGGTGACGTGACACTGGGGCATCAGTTGAACAAAATGGAGGCTCACCAGCATGCCACAGGCCACCACCCTCACATCTACAGCCAGCACTACCAACCCCACCATCACCCAGGCCATCAGACCTCCAAGATGAGCGAGCACCTACACTCCTCATCGTCCACAGCGTCCTCACCTGGTGAAGGCATGCTGCCAGGGTTGCAGGGCGGCGGAGGCAGCAACGGGGAGGAGATCAACACCAGGGATGTGGCCCAGAGGATCATCACTGAGCTGAAGAGGTACAGCATCCCCCAGGCCATCTTCGCCGAGAGGGTTCTGTGTAGGTCACAGGGCACTCTGTCTGACCTCCTGAGGAACCCCAAGCCCTGGGGCAAGCTCAAGTCCGGCCGCGAGACCTTTAAGAGGATGTCCCGCTGGCTCCAGGAGCCAGAGTTTCAAAGAATGGCCTCACTCCGGCTGGAGGGTAAGATCTGGCTTTGCTCTTTATCTGCCTCTCTTCTCTCTCTCGCTCTCTCACACACACACACACATAGAAATCACAACAACAAACAGACACACTCTCTCTCTCTCCCCCCTCATTTTCCCCAAACACCCTCCTTCTCCACGTCTTCCAAAATAAATTCTTCTCTCCAACAATCAGTATGCAGCTCAGGTGTAGACATGAGGAAAAGCAAAAGCATCATACTGATGTTTCTCCTCTTCTCACGCACACACACACACACACACACACACACACACACACACACACACACACACACACACACACACACACACAAACAGACAGACCAGTGTGAATGTACCACTACCTTCTCCATTGTCTCAACAGCTTGGCTAATAAGAACTCATCAGCACACTGAGGGCAGTTTGCATTCAGAAAGGGGCCATATGTGCTGTTCCTTTGTTTGCTTTGCTCCCAAATAGCATCTATTGATCTGTACAGTAGCTAATAAAAAAAAAAAGCCACAGACATTTGCCCTCCTCTTAAATGAACCATGAAGATCAGCCCAAGCAGGGGTTGGCAATTTAATCGCCTTTGAGCCCACAAAATAATTTGTGCAGAAATGCCACTCACTGTGGAGCGATTGATTAATTTGAGCAGTGATTTATATCAGCTCAGCGCGCGGCTCAAGTTGAGTTGGCAAAGTAGATGATGCAAATGAGACTTGAGCTTTTGCCAGGCGTCTTTTATCAGTGTTGTCACTGTGGCGATTATAGTGGAAGCTAAATACAAATGTTGTGTTCTCAGGCAGCACCTCACCGGTTTGTTTTGTTGATTCTTCATGTCTGGAAAAAAAGAAGTGAAGTCTGTGGAGCTCTCAGTTATTTGACAACAATTTTGTTAAGAAAAAAAGAAAAAAAAATCTAACTCACTTCAATGTTAGCATCACAAGAGAGGTAGAATTTGATATAAATGTGTTGCATTGAGATATAATTTTCTAATTTGATAACCAATATTTATACAATATTTTAGAAAGAAAATAATGAATAGGTTAAGAAAAAGCATATGTTACAGTTGCGGTGGTGTTTGTAGAGATTTCATGTGCTAAAGATATACTTTTTTTTTTTTTTGGAAAGGCACATTGTAATCTGCTACTTGACATTTAATATTCTTCAGGGATGTGAATTGAAGACACAACAGCACGCTGTACAGTGCCGTGTTACAGTGTTGTACCTCCATAGGGACACCGGGCCCATCTGATACACGGCACACAGACAGAGATCCAAGTGAACACAGTAATATGAGATGAGCATAGATGAGTGTGAGTGTGTGAGTGAGTGAGTGAATGAGTGAGTGTGTGTCTGCTGACTGCGGGGGTCTGTGAGCTGTACGTGTGTGCGAGTCTGCCCAGTTGATCACCACCTCTCGCTCCCTGTCAGCAGCTCGACTGATTAAGCCCAGCAACACAATAGGGTTCATAGGTAATGATTGTGCACTCTTGCAATCCCTTCACAATTATTGATCTTTGATTGTTTGGCTCTGAGAGCACATGTGTACATCCTCCATTTAGCAAAACGTTACACCAATCACTCGCATACCTCTTATCAGGCGACACTTTATCTCTGGGTTTGTTCTGTTGATTCCACTGAAATGTTGCTTGATGAATCCGACACTAAGATTATCGAGACTCTGTATGCAAAAAAAGGGAATATAATGCTTATCACCTTCCTGGTGACTGAACCCCTTTGTTCCTCGAACCTGATTTCCAGTCGTCAATCAGCGTCTCTTTATTCACAGCATCTTTGCTCCTTCATCTTTTACAAAACACAAACATTATTTTAACGAGTCAGTGCTTGGAGTCCGAGCAGCCAATCAATCAGAGTCATAAAAAATTTACATCCCTGCACAAGAGTGTAGTGTGCTTGTGTTTGACAACCTCTGCTTCCACACATTCGGAAAGTGCATATGTAGTTCTTGGCAAAGCCGCAATTTAGACAGCTCGGCACTTTTCTGCATAACCCACTTTCCAAAGGGGGTTGTTGTGTTTTTTTTTTTTTTTCCCTTAACACCCCCCCCACCCCCATTCCTGGCCAACCCCCTTTTGTTTAATTACAAGCCACTATTGATTTCCATGGGAAAGAGCAGCACGCCTTGCCCACACACACCTCGGCTGCATCGGCAAAAAACAAAAATCGAGACTGGAATTTGAATGTGCAGCGCCCTGTGCAACCTCGCGCTGGAGACAACTCAAGAGCTTTCTCTCTGCTACAAGTTTTAAGATCATATGCTATAATGTAACACTTGCTTAAATGCACAGAAGGCCCACTATTGTCAAGCAGCAGTGTTATTATTTCCATAACTGCGTTTATATCAGTGGAAGGGCTGCAGAGTTCTGTCAGTGCACAGCAATTATGGAATGGAATGTAGCTGCTGCCATTTTGTCTCCTCAAATAATTGTCTGCCTGCAGAGACATTTTGCTAAACACAGAAGAGGTGATCTCTAGGATTTATTTGCAGAATCCTGTTTGTTTTTTTCTGTGTGTGTGTGCTGTATGGATTACTGTGCTGTACATATGAGATGCATCTCCAGCCCAACCTCAGGCGGTGGAGGAGGCAATCAGGATTTAGTTGGAGAAGAAGGTGGGATAAAGACCGTGGAGCCATGCTCCGACACTTAAAGTCAAGGAGGAGAAGGAGGAGGAAGAGAGGGGGATCAGAGACTATAACTTTAAAGATGATGGCCGAAGCCCTTGACTAAAGGTCTAAATGAATAAGAAAGGTCAATGCGGTTTACGTGTCGGCTCCAGTGCCTACACCACCCCCACGGTAATGAAAGCCACAAAGCCTTGTCCACCTCGCGCTGCAATACAGTTCACATTCGGTGAGCGAGGCTCAAAGGTCAAAGCTGATTCCATTTACATATCAGGAAACAGGCGTATGCGGCCTAAGTAACGCATTACACCACAAACCAAACGGGGTTGTTGTTTTTTTATTTGTTGTTGGGTTTTTTTTCCCTCTTCATCTGGCTCTTGCAGCTCCCTCACTTTGGCGCTGAAGGGGTTAACCAGCCTCTGTGGGTCGAGGAGTCTGAGCTGCACAGATTTAATCAATAATTTCTATCAGCCCCTGGCCCAAGAAATCAGCAGGGGGTGGGCTGGGGCTGCAGGGAGGGGAGGCAGGGTGGGGTGGGGGGGGTTTCTGACTAGGAGGGGAGGTGTAGGTTGAGACGCCGGGGGGTAGGGAAAGGGCTTTCGATCACGTTTCAGCAACACGAGACAGGGGCGTACATCATGATTAGGGGCTGTTCCCACGATCATAAGAAGCCTATAGGGGAATATTTATGTCTCCATGAGTAGCCCGAGCACCACGGATTTATAGCATGGTAATTGTGAGCCTTTTACACATGATTACAGCATAAGGAAGCATTTACTTAATGGTCGGCGTTGTGTTCGTCAGTAAAGCGCCGATGGAAGCAGAGAGGAGGAGGAGGAGGAGGAGGAGGAGGAGAGCTGCAGGACACCCCGACTCCTCCAACAAGCCATAAATCCACAATGCAAGCAAGCTAGCTAGTGCTATCATGTCATCCCTTTCATTACTACATGAGTCCAGAGTGCACCACTGTATACACCTTCTGTAGCTGCAGCCCACATCCATCCCAACCCCCAACTCAGAAATATTGATGGCTGGGATGGTGTAACGTCTGTGAAAAATGTAGCATTTGGAGGGAAAAAAAGAAAGAAAAGAAATTCACTTGTAGTGATATTGACACGCCGCTGACATCTCGGCCTGTTCAGATTTTAATGAGACGTCGTTCGATAACTCTCAGAAATGCAAACAAGCCCTGGATGCCTAAACGTTAACAGGCCCCTGTAATCTTGAGCTGACAAGAGCGCATCCCCGAGTCAAAACATTTCCTTCAGATAATGATTTTAGAGCTGAATGTATTGGCCTGATTTATTCACGCCAAGTCAAGTGCTTAAGTTTCAGAAACTCAGCTGGATGTCGGGGGGGCCAATCAAAGCTCGCAGCAGCACCACGTAGAAAACCCCACGCCACCATCCATCGTGGCCACTGCTGTGATGGGAAAGACGTCAGTCACTGAGGTCACACTTATTTGTCAAGCACTCTGCTAATGAGAGAAATTTGCCACAGCGGGTTTGAGGAGTGAAGAGTCCGAGTCTGTAAACAGCAGCGGCAGCGGCAGCAGCCTTCGCTGTGTGAGATGTTTCTCAATAGGAAGATGTAAACCAATCAAGTGAATGTGTCATAGCTGTTTTCACAGTAAAACGCAGCGTTTGTGCTCAATACGGTGTATGTTTCCAGCAGGTGGAAGTGCCTATGTGTGTGTGTGTATGTGTGTTAGGCTTTGAGAGATGGATTTTTGAGCCTATTGCCAGCTGATATGGCCTTCTAATCAAGATCAATAACAAAGTCAATAGCAGAGTTCATAAACCTCGTTTTCTTGAAGCAAGTGAACAAGTCTGGCAGTGTGCCATTATTATTTTCACCAGTTTCCACTTGTTTGTTTTTATTGTCATTTTCCTGGCATTTTCAGCCTTTATTCCAAGTATTTATGATACTTAATAATAAATATGTGTGGTTTTGGCAGATTTCTTAACTCAGAGTTGGAAAATAAACCAAAAAAATAGACTCCTGTGTTAGATTTTTTACAAATATATAGTCTACATAGTCTTCAAAAAAGGTAATAGAAACGGTTAATGATTTAAATTAATGTAAATGATTGCACATTTAGATCAGTTGGTAATGGCTCAATACAACTTTTCCATGTCTTATACAAATATCAATATTGTATCCACTGATATTGATATCAGTCAATACAGTCTTTTTGACCCTTTCAAACAGCAAAGCTGTAAGTAACACATTTACCACAAAGCCATAACCTTTGAACTACGAATCAATGACTCAGTTAAAATTGTGCTCGCTCACATTTTAGTCATGTGACAGTGCTGGTGTACATCCCCCCTGTAAGTCAGCAAAAGGCAGTTTTGTTCATTATCAATTTACCAATTGGTTTGGTATGTCAAATGTCTAAAAATATCTAGGAAAAAAAGTAAATAGTTCTTTTCCTGAAATAAAAAACAAAGTAAATAGTGGTTTTCCTGAAATAAAAATGTCTTATTTTGTCCACAAAACACATACAGTCTCTGTACTGTCGTTGAAGAGAAACAAAACCAGAAGATTAAGAATCTAAATCACAGAATCTTTTCCTTTCTTGAAAAAAAATACTTAAAAAAGCAAATAATTGATAAACAAAATAGCTGGCGGTTAGATTAGTAGCAGATTTGTTGCAGGCTCTTTGTAGCATGATATTTACTGTTTTTGAGTGGTTAAACTTTACTTCAGTGACTCTCCTGTGTAGTGGACTAATGATAATACCAAATATCAGATCAGCCATTCCTGTAGTTAATTTAACCAAAGAGTGCATTTTTGTTTCCAGTCTACAGGTCAGTGTTAAATAAAAATCCACTATGGCCACCACATCATCGATCCTTCCCTGCTGAGTGTGTGTGTATATGTGTGTGTTGAGTGCACATATACCAATGCTTACACTTACAAACGCCTTTGATACCATCAGCAAAACGGTCGCTCAGCCACACAGTGCTGATTGAAACCTCTTAAAAGTGTGCATTTAGGTAATTGCATGACTCTCTCCCCCTCTCCAAATATGTTTTGGTCCACTTAAGGCTTCTAAACACCCGAGGCAATGCAGACTCTGCTCGTTTCACTCACCCCTGACGCAACCTGCCTGTAATAGAAAATAAATTAGTTCCCCCCTAAAGTGATTATTGCTCACTCACTGCCGCCACATGTAAATGACTTCTATGAGAAACTAATGATGTCGAAGTGTCTGCTAAAGTAAAGGCAAAGAGAGAGAGAGAGAGAGAGAGAGAGAGAGAGAGAGAGAGAGAGAGAGAGAGAGAGAGAGAGAGAGAGAGAGAGAGAGGGGGGGGGTGGTTGTTGGCTCGGTACACAAAGGCAGAGGTTGGTGTTGTGTTTCCTGTAAATACAGAATTACAGCGTGTTCGAGGTTAAGAGTTCAGCGATGGATATGCAGAGGAACATGCAGCCTGAGTTCAAAAATACAATCGTCTGATTCTCAAAATGGATCTGAGCTCAGCCCACACACATACACACACACACGCACACACACACACACACACACACACACACACACACACACACGTTTGCATAGCTATTCTTGCATTGACTTTCTTTCATTTAGACAGCCTAAACAAAGCGTGATACCGAAACTTAACCATAACCAGTAAATGCCTAACCCGAACATAACCATAGTTCAAATCTCAGCCCTAAACTTAACCAGTTTGTCAAAAATTAGGTCCTGGCTCATTTTTCTGGCCTCTCGTTTTTGGTCCCCGTGAGGACTAGTGGTCCTGATAAGGTCAGTGTTTATGCAAGGAAAAGGTCCTTAAAAAGGTAACAAATACAAGTATGCACGCGCACACACACACACGCACGGCTATTTTTCTTCCTCTCTTCTTATTCTTTTCACTGTTATACCCAGGATTATTTATTTTTAAATTCCAGACTTTTCCTTAGGAAATATTGATTATGTAATTGAAAGGGCAGTGACCCCCGAGTTACTATTTTGCGGCTGGTGTAAGCAAGACTTAACATTATGATACAAATTACCACTTAAAAAGTTTGAATACATCCAACTTTGACACGGCGCTAACTGAGCAAGAAATAATGAGATTGTGTTTTTATCCTCTAAGGACAGAGGTATAATGAGAAAGACTGGGTCTTTTTTCAACAAATGTGACTAAAAACAATTAATAAACAAATGTATACTTGTGACTTGCTATAATCTGTATGTGAATTCGGGCAGGTGTGGAGTATTCCAGTTACTGTGTATTTCAGTTATATGTTAAACATACATATGGAGAACGTATAAAGGGCTTGTAAAAGTTTTAAATTCCACTGCTGAAGACAAATAGGCTGCAGTGATTTTCTTGTCACAAAAATAAGGCGGTGCAGATGAAAATGTTTTAGTGTTGGGTTCATTTTGTAATACAAATGTGCGCCGCATCTGTTTATGTCTTTGAATGCAATTATTTTTTGGACACTATAGCCATTGTCAGTTGATGACTGTTTAGTACTTTGTCTTAAAGTCAGATCTATATAAAGCAAAAAAAGATGTGTTTTGTGTGTGTGCGTGCGTGTGTGTGTGTGTGGGGGGGGGGGAGGAGGAGGGGGAGGGAGATGAAATAATGAGAAGCAAGATGGGAAACTTCAGAGCTGCATGTAGTTATTGGTTTTATCCCAGCAGCCTCACAGCAGCTCTCTGGCAATAAGATGTGATCGGTTGCACATCTTGATTCCTTTACAGCACAATGAAGCAAACTGCTGATTCATCTCTTTTAACTAATAAGAGTTGCTTTGCTAATCTGTTTTCTTTCAGCAAATCCACTTTGCCTGAGCTTAATCCATTTGTCCCAGTTAGCCAGTTAGTCTGTTAGCTAACCTGTTTCCCCTATTTTAAAAAAATATATAACTTTCATCCATCTGCCTGCAGCCTGCAAGCGGAAGGAGCAAGAGCAGAGCAAGCTGGAGCGCAATCAAGGCCCAAAGCGCACCAGGCTGGTGTTCACGGATCTGCAGCGGCGCACGCTCATGGCCATCTTCAGGGAGAACCACCGCCCGACCAAAGAGCTGCAGGTGACCATCGCCCAGCAGCTGGGTCTGGAGCTCTCCACCGTCAGCAACTTTTTCATGAACGCCCGCCGACGTAACCTCAACAAGTGGGCAGACGAGGGTCGTCCTTCCTCCACAGGCTCCTCAGGCTCCAGCATTTCCTCCTCCGCAGTGTCCTGCAGCACGGCGTGATGATGGACCGCCGAGGAGGTGCGGTGGGGAGGGCACTGAGGGAGCAAGGGGGCACATAGACTGGTCTAAGCAGAGATCAGCCGTAGTAAATGTCCTCCTCGTTATCAGAAGGAGCGACGGAGCCAGCTGTTGATGTATAGGGATGATATAATGAAGATGAAGCATTTTCCTAAACCAAAGTCGATCGCTCCCTTGAAATGGAAGGGGGCGATACCCAGAGTGATATGAACGCAGGATGTGAGGTCCTGCACTTGTATAGTCAAGGGTGCGAAGATGATTTGACTCAGAAGAGTCACACCCTTACATAGACACCATCTCATTGCATTATTTTGATTATGTAGATTAGTGATAATGAGGGTATTACAAATCAGGAGGAAACATATTTTGGTGTACCTTCAAATCTATTGTTGTCTCTCCAAATGTGAAGAATCAAGAGATGTTGTTTGCTCACATCTGGAGAAATTCATTGTGTAACATCTTAATCAAAAACTGTTCATCCAAAGACGTCAATCCTTCCCCAAGTGTGGTCCACAGATGTGGTCCTGTTTTTCCTCGAGAATCAAGGTGAAAGAGGAAGAAGAGGCATTTTTAATTTTTTTTCCTGAAGAACTTGATATCACTTTTGTTAGCATGTGTTTCCACGGTGATGGTTCCCACATCTGTGTGGGCGTCCGTGACTTCCCAACTGTCAATCAATTACCATCAACCTGAGCCTTTCCTGTGCTTTGTGAGGATGTTCCCAACTCGAATGAATCAGAGTTTTCGAGGAGGGGGTGAAACCGCAGCGCAGCTCACCGTAATGCCAGGACAGAATCAATAAACACAACCAGACAAACGGACTTGTTGGTGCAAATGTCTAGCTATAAGACTCTCACCGAGCTTCCAAATAAAAGCTCCAGCCATTTTTTTGACTCAAAATCAAGCCAAAAAAAAAAAAAAAAAAAAAAATGAAGGAACAGCCTTTGAAGACAAAGGCTCCATGGGAAGGAGGTACACCCGACACAATGTATAGTGACATTGTAGAATTTTTTTCCACTCATTTTCAAATTGTACTCACCTCTGCTCCATATTTAAATCTTTTTTTACAGATGTCTAGAAAATTGGAGGAATGTGATTCTTTCAGCCCTTTTTTGTACAGATTTCAAGCACATCACTCTATTTATAGAAACACGTTGGAAGTGCAGGGCAAATTATTTCGGCCCTGCTGACGTACAAGGTCATTTTTTGGTCAACAAAGGAAAGGCTTTAACATGCCTCCTTATAGCCAATAATTTAAAATCAAAACCAAGAATGATTCAAATGCAATTGCTGATCTGATCAACATATTTATTACTGCATTTGTGTATTTATTGTTTTTCGTTTACTTTCCTCTTTCTAATTTATTTGGTTATTTATTTATGCTATCGATATACTGTAAGTATTTATTTAACAATGCTCTGTATGTCTGTGTGAAACTGAAGACTTTTTCTGATGGGCACTTTTAGCTGTAGAATCCCATCGTAATACCAAAGATTAACATTGCTTCCCTGAATGTACGGCCTGAATCCCTAAACCCTGTACCCGACCCCGACCCGGATCCAGTCCCAACCACCCAGTGATGTTATGTATCTCCCTCTATCTCCGAGGCCTGGCCTTTGTTTTTTGTAGAATATCCGGGGTTTTCTTTACTCTAGCGATTGTCTCTGCGGTCAGCTCTTAATGCCAAGGCCAAAGCTTGTTTGAATGTTGTGATAATATTTATAATTGATAACAATATTGATAATATTATAATGATTAAATGATGATGATGATGATGATGTGGCATCCCATAGTATCACAGGTTGCTTATAAAGTTGTGTTCAGACCAATGCCATCTGGCGGACTGTGTTAAGTGTCTGGGGACCCACTTAAAGTGCTGTCTGAAGGCCCCATTGAGTGCAAGTCCTTCTGGGTCACATGAAAACATGCATACCGTGTGTCTGCCTGGGGAAATGCATGGTTGTGACCCCTCCCTCCCATTTCACTCACCTCCCCAGTGCAGTGCAGTGCAGACAGTCTTGTCGATGTCCACTTTAGTGTGATCTTACTATTCACCACATCCTATGCCCTTCTGCCAGTTGTCTCAGTTCCAAAAGGGTCCATTCCTGGATTTCAAGAGGTGTGTTCCATGCTTCACTTGGATCTATAGGTTTCTTCCCGTCTCTAGGGTTTTTAAAGTGTTAAGATCATGTTCTGGACTTGTTCCTGGACTTTTTGTTGGGGCTTTGAAGGTCTTAGGAATTGTCCCTGCCCAATTTAGATAATCAAGGTTTCCTCCCAGGCTTTTTGTTCTTTATCTTTTAGAGATCTCCACTTTACCTGGGAGGTGACTCTTTGGGCTTGTAGGGTTTGTTCTTGAATTTCTAAGGTTCTTGGTAGATGATTGGGAGAAATCAGCAAAGATCGGATCCTCTGACCTCTATGTAATTGCTGCCAAAGAGTGGTGGGGCTGTTTTCCATCCTGTCTCTCTCTCTCTCTCTCTCTCTCACTCTGCGTTGTTTCTTTACCTCTCTCTCCTTCTCTAGCTTTAACACTGGAAGGGGTGGATTGCCTGGGCCCCTTCACAGCATGCACTTGAAAGACGGGTAGTCATGAAAGAGGCCATCGACTTTTTCTCAGACTTCAAAGAGAAGGCCTTTTTTTTTATCCTATCTCCTCTCTGGGTATCTGGTCTGGGGTCCGCTCTTGGCCAGACCTGTGGGCTTTAGGGGGCATTCAAAGTGGGCGGAGGGAGATCAGAGAGGAGGTTGAATCATCCAGAATGAGGACAGTGGTAGTGGTGTGTGTGCGCATGAAGGAGAAGTGGGAGGGGGGGTTATTCGAGGAACAGGAGGTGTAGAAGTAGTGGGGCATGGAGCTGAATTAAACTTTAATGAGCAACAATTGTAAGCATGCTGAGAGCGAAAGGGGGGCCATGGAGGGGGCGGCAGTTCAGTCTTTACAGAGGGGAAAAATGAAAAATAAAAGAGCTTGGAAGCTCCTCTGCTGACCCCTGCTCGCTACTGTCATTGTATCAAAGCTGAGGTGACACCTTTCAGGTTTCTCTTTGTCTCTGACTGCAAGCCTAAAATGGAGACAGCTTTTTGTATTGAGCCACCTTCTGCTCCGTGTCAAGCAGGGAAGCTCTTCCCTTTCAGTACATCAGG
Organism: Brachirus orientalis; assembly: GCA_016785285.1. NCBI lineage: Eukaryota > Metazoa > Chordata > Actinopteri > Pleuronectiformes > Soleidae > Brachirus > Brachirus orientalis. The sequence goes on from JAFBJR010000313.1 coordinate 942,495, forward strand.
GAGAACAGAAGGGAGGGAGTGAATCCATTTGGCTCATGCAGGTGATCCACATTGCCATTTTAGCCTGGGGCACCCCCTAGTGGCTTTTATAGAAACTTGACCCTGAAACAAGGCTGGCAGCCAAGGCCATTGCAGAGTGAGTCTGAGGAGGGAAGCTTAAATAATAAAATAGCCGAACTGAAAGCTATAAAAAAAGTAAAAAGAACAAAAAAAAAAAAAAAGGTACTTGTTTGATAATGTTTAAATCACAAAAAAAAAACAAAAAAAAAACACAAACAACCAAAGATTGATGGGTATCTGCTGAATTGTTATGTATCATGGGTGGTTTTAGCAGTTCCCTGTCAGAGCTACCGTAGCACTCAGAGGATTCAAAAAAAAGCACCAGTGGGTTCACCGTGCTGATTTTTTTATGTTGCATAAAACAGTATTATGTTGAGCTGGAACTGAGAAACTGACATGAGGCAGCGTCTTCAGATGGAAGTCTTTTGACTCTGTATACCCCAGTGTCCCCCGTCTGTCCCTGCCCCCACCCCCACCCCCACGTGTGTACATGAAGACTTTACCCATCTACCTCAATTGTGTGAGATGTTGTGTGGCAAAGATATTCCTTAACCAAAGAATCCATCCTGTCAGGGTGTCTGTCTATCTATCAATCGTTCTCTTGTCTGCCCATCCGTCTCTTCTTCATGCCTTTTACTTCAAACCAAATGTGCTGGAATCAATCCATAACAGGGGCCGAACAAGGCCCCATCCAGCCAAAGCTTAAATCCAGTTTGCTAGAGTGTCCCATTGACTCATATATATATATATATATATATATATATATATATATATATATATAGACACACACACAAATGTCAAGACCAAAAAAGGGAGGTGACAATCCAAGCAAGGAGGATCTTGCTGTAATCAATGTTGCCTATTCCTTGATTTCCAAAAACTAGAATCATGTGACTTGCTGTTATAGAAAAAAAAAAGCCCAAGAATCAAGCACCCATCCCCAAATAAAAAAAAAAACGGTCAGAGGAGACAGAAGCTATTTTTCCACATTTGTAAGCCACCCCTCCCAACCCTGTTTTTCCAAAATGTTTAGTGTAGTTGAAATATTGTTTGATCCCACTGTTGTAAGTAGGAATTATTGAAATCCATACAAAAGCTTTAAATGGGGAAGAGCTGAGGGAAATATTATATTTGAGTCTAAGTTTCCTCAGCTCGGACCCGACCCACCATGCTTTATCGTGCCATTCTTGTTCATGTGTTAGACTTACTAATGAATGTGGCTAACCGACCAAAGGCTTTAAAAGATGATACACAACATTTTAAACGTCAATCATGGTGGGACATTTTGTATCAACAACTAAAGAAAATCCCTTTGAATACCTCATGTGAAAATTGTTTGTTGTGATGTTGCACTAAAAAAAAATAAAAATGACTCATTTGTAACCCAACACTGCTCTCTGCTGACTTTATTCCGACCTTGCTGGAGGTGATCGTGTGGAAAATGCCTGGATTTTGTTAAAAGGCCAACAATGACAATATTTTTACAAAATGCAGTGAGTGTACTCTTCAGAGCAAATTTGTGCACAATAGTGTTTTTGACTGTTTTTTTATGCTAATGCTATTTCTAGACCTAAAATCTTGAATAAATACACCACCCATTTTGAAGAGGTATGTTTTAAATCAGAATAAATGAATCAGAATTTTATTTTATGCATTCTATTTACAACATTTGACAAATAAATTTTGGGTAAAAGGCTGCAAGTACTAAAGAGAGTATCCTGCGATCCAGTCACTGGATCTGCTTGGTATAGTGCCCATCATTTTTTTCCTAACTTCCCCCAAACACAGATTTGTAACCGTTAACGTGCACAGCACTGGACACATATTTACCAGAGACACAGGTATTGATTTTGGTTTTCCCTCCTAACATGTAAAAGCTAAATTGACCAACACACCAATTTCCCAAGTCAATAGTTTCCTTTCAGACGGTTTTATGGCAGGTTTAACAGGCGAGCCTCGAGACACTGTTGGAGAAAATCAGCTCTTCACCTTCACTGATTTTACACATGTAAAAGGACCTGATGGCTAAACCTGTGCGTCCAAAACTGGAATGTATCTCTGAGCCTCAGAAAGGAAAACATGTCATTATTACAGGTTTTTAGTGATTTTGAAAAATAAAACCTAACTAAATAAAACAATTTAACACCAAAATGTGCTTTATAAAAAGGTTCTGGTAGGACAAACATTATCATATATATATTTTTTTTAATCTGTCCTGTGATTTAAACAGGCAGTTTGCTTTTCTGGACGCCTTATGGTGTGATCTGCAAAGTCTAATATTCTCCTCCTATTATTACATCTATCCTTTTATTTGGTATTGAAAAACGTGGAAGGAGGAAACAGACAAATAAGACAAATGATAGAGAAGGAACACATAAAATCATTCTGCAAAAAGAGAAGAGAAGAACAAACTGATCAGCAGCTACATGACAGGATAGCAGCCATACTGAGCGATGCCACACTGGTTGTCCTTGTTGCGTGACATCCGGACGTAGCCCGACTCTCCATAAGAGGTTCCCCAGCTGGATGAAAGGAAGAGAAAAATAAATGACACAATTAGAAGAAGAGCAAACAAATGAAGTTCCTGCTGAATCGTCAGTCACTTATTTTCCCCATTTCTTTATTTAAATGATGAAAGAGCTTACAAAATAGATCAGTCAGTCAAAGCATACAACATCTGCTGTGCCTCACAAAGGGCTCTTCTCTTTGTCCTTTTTACCCAGTACTTTTTTCAATGTACAAACTGGAATTTTATCAACAAATAAGGAGATTATTCAATCACTGTTAAAGACAAACTATACATGACAGATTTTAAAATTAAAAAGTAAAAGAAATAAACAAATACAGATTTCTCAAATGGTCCATTTATTTGTTATGGCCATATCTGTCATACATATGTAGGCCATTATTTTTTTAAATTTGTCCATTTTAAGAGTGAAAAAAAGATACTCTCTTGATAGTGTATTTTTCCTTAACCAATCTTATCCATTCTTCTGTCGTATGGGGCGTTGGGATGCAACCAATGCCTTGTGATTATTTTCTTACCAGAAGCCATTAAAATACAAACTATCCATGAACTGATCCAGAAAGAAAATGATCCTTTCCTAAGACTAAACTGCAAAACCAAAATGGTGCTTTAATGTTCAAAACAATTCCCAATGCTTTGTGCAAATTTGAACAGCATTGACTTATTTCTGGAGAGTCCCAGATTATATGCAAGTAGCTAGTTTCCTGACACCCACACAGTCTCCAGCACTTCACATCATCTCGTATAAAGATCCCCGATTTATTTAACACTGACATCAAAATGTTGGTGCATTTCCAATGAAAGTAATTGTCCTTCTCCTCCTTTGATATCCTTATGTGACCCTCTTTTTTCCCCTTTTATTCTTAACATATTCTGCAGAGTGGGTTTAATATTATTATTATTTTTTTTTTTACATAAAGATTTTGGTAGTCTGAACATTATTGATATGTTCCACTTCTGGTCAGAGCTTGGAATTTCCCAATCTCACAAACCCTGACATGGGATTCCAGGACGGCTGCAACCATACAAACCCTGCTACTTTTTGCCAGTATTGGCACTTCTGTCATGTTTGGTTCAGAATAAATCAGTTGTACACATAGTATGGTTTATTTTTTAACCATAGACATGTCACTACCCAGTCTATGCATGCAAAAAAACACCGTATCCAGTGTTATCAACTGGTATTGCTAACAATAATGAGCCTGAGATACGTGTGCCGTGGTTTGACTTTGATGAATTATGTACATAGACATTCTTTAAGAATTATCAGTCACTATTTCTTTGTAAAGTACATGGAGCGAGCAAAGTCTATGTAGTTTTGTAAACTTTGCTATTTCACATTTTAAATTGCAACACACTTCCTATTACTGAATAGGTGCTATGGAAGGTTGAAAAGCATTTACAAATATTGAATCAACCTGACTTTATATTGAATGTTTTGGGTTTTTAATTGAAATTGATCTTAAAAGAATCCAAAAAATAAAAACAAAACACCTCTGACTCTGTGTGCTGGCTATGTGAAACAAATGCAACGGTGCTGCTGCCCCACATTTTCCCCATTGTGCTGTCAGGCCCGACCTCAACCAGGCTGCCTTTATAAGGATGACCACACCCACCACTTCACAGCTGTGTGTCCTCACTCATCAGGTGGATATTAAACACAGGTGGGTTAAATCAGACATTAACAAACTGCTTATTTCAAGAAAACTTGAAGTTAGAGACAAACATGAGAAGAATGTATTTTAAAACCATAATAAAAAATGAGGAAACACTAGTTTTATGTACTAATTAGAGGCTGTGACTCTTCACAGATGAGACATCTTCAGTGAGATAAGGGTAATAATTTAATTCAACACAGTCTTTGTTAGTTTTTAAACTATTAAAAGAGAAATTGTTAAACAATGTGTTGTTTAAGTATATGACAGGTGTTTTGGGTAATATCTGAAAAATGCTAACTGCAGCTGTGAACTGAATTCAATTCAGTAAAACGTTTGTCAATAATGTCATAAAAAATTAAAATAACCGAGTAAATGTACTTGAGTTCTTTCCACACCAAAATGACTAATACATGTGACCCAAGGAGGAACTGACTCAGAAATACACAGTGATGTGGGACTGATGGACGGAGGTTGGACATCTGTCCAAACAGCTCTGATGGCATCTACAGTGCAAGTAACCAGTGATGAGAAATGAAACCACTTCTGTTGACACCGCCGACTCAGAGCAGCCTGAGGAGGCAGGAACAGTGTAACCACCTGACTTCCCCTTTTCACTTCCTGTTTTTCTTCTAGCCAGGGAGGCACATGTATTTGCTACACGTTTACTCATACTGCATGGACCTATGTGGACATTCGTGGGAGACGGGTGTCACCTGTTCTTGATGAGCCAGTAGTCTTGTCCACCCTCTGTGCCGTAGCCCACTGCTAACACGGCGTGGTTCACTCTCTTGGAGCACGATGGGTCGTCATAGATCCCTGAAATAAGTGAAGTAAAACTGATTAAAAATCTAATTTTATATTAAATATTATTTCATATAAAGTCACAAAATAATTTAGCATTATATATAAGCATTTTGTCAGCTGAGTGATTCAGGGTGTGAGGGCCTGATGACGTGTATCTTACCACCTCTGTAGAAAACAAATGTGTGTCGTGAGGCGTCAATGGCAACTGAAATGGGTCCGATGGTAGCCAGTGCCTGTTTCAGGGCTTCCTCATTGCCTTCAGGCAGGACATGGTACTGAGAGCAGTTGGCGGCGCGATACGTGGGGTTGTAGAGGCAACGTTGTTGCTGTAGTGAAAATAAATAAATAAATAAATAAAAACAAGGTTAAAACTGATACACAGTTTCTGTAAAAAAATATATCCATTACTGTTAAAAATTACACAACACTGCTATCTTCTTATCTTGTGTGGTGTTGTATGTGGCATATAAATATAGACAGTGTATTCACTTTGGTTGGATTTGGTCTTCAGGTCTGGCGGGGGTGAAGCCTATGAGAAAGGGCCTGAAACTTGTATTCTGCAAAAAATAACTAGTGTTGTCTTGTGATTTCCTGTCTTATCTAGATTCCACTTCCTGTCTGTGTCCATTGTTGTTAGTTTTACTTTTCCCCTTTGTCTGTTTTCCCGCCTTTAGAATTACCTGTCTCCGCCCTGATTGTTTCCACCTGTGTCCTTACCTTGTGTGTGTATATAGTCTGTGTCTCCCTTTGTCTTGTTCCAGTTTGTCTTGTCTTATGTCAGAGAAACCAGCGGTTTGTCCATTGTCAGGTCATGTTGTTTTGATACTTTGTTCCAGGGTGATTTTCTGTTTGTTTATTTTGTTTTTCTTAGTCTAGCCTTAGTTTTGTGACATCTTGATTTCTGAGATTAGTGTAGAGTTTCCTCTGTAAAGAGTGATTTTTATTTTGTTTAATAAACTGTGTAATAAACTAAAATGCTGTGCATTTGGGTTCGGGTCCATAGTTCGGTCGTGACATACTTCTTTTATATGACATCCTTTTTACTAGTTTAAGGTCTTTTTTGTACATTATGATGTCCATTTTGTAAATGATGGTCTCACTTAGAATCAAACAGGGGATAAAGCAGTTTATGCTTAACAGATGTGACTGACAGCGGATGTCATGCATGGTCACCGGTCATTAAATATGCTCCTTGTCCATAGTAGCACAGGTTTACGTAAACCACAATATTTCAGTTCATTAAAATTCATTAAAATTGTTAAAATGTGTGTATATTCTCTATAGATAGATAGATAGATAGATTCTGCATGAGGTGGATTGTGTGTGCAACTATGTGTATACAAGGCTCCCTTTTTTTTCCCACGTTCATGAACACTGTCCAATTAACTATATGGACTATACAAATGACATGCCACTCATTCAGTGAAGTTTGCTCACAGTAACACATCCAACATGAATACCCATTTACGCCAGCATCCCCCCGAGCATTTCTGTGGTAGGAACGAGGAAAGAGTTGGACTCAGTCGGGAACTTCCCTATGTGTTTCAGGGGCACTTTGCCAAAATTCAGAAAAATGTAGCCAAACTGGAAGTACTTTGGTATGAAACAGTAAACAAAGTGGCTTTTTTATTCACATTCACGTTCATTTTTCATTGTAATGTCACTATTGTAATTGTATTGTTGTGAAAACTGGTGGAAGTATCTCCGACTAAAATTTTATTTTTCCACAAAACAAAGGACAGCGAGACGTTGAATAATGCAACCAACCAAAACCAAGACTCAAAAATGCAAAAAACCAAACCAAACTGTTTTCTTGAACCATTGCACCCACATATATCAAATCTCTCCCATAAATCTGGGAACCAGATTGTCTTTGCACATAGAAAGTACTGCAAACAAGGTACAGCAGATTTGTTAGTGACAGCTTATCATCACTGCCAGTAAACAAGTCACGACAAAAGAACTAATCAGGAAGTGAATGTAAGTGACTGCATTGTTGTTTCCAAAAGTCTAGTCCAGACTAAAACATCCTCATCACCACCAGGGGGCTCCAGTCAAAACAAGCCTTCATTAAATTTGGTTTCCACTGCTTTTGTCTATTAACAAATCTCAGACACAATAGGAAAAACAACTTTATGGAGCGTACCATTAGTTCATCGTCTTGACCGGTTCTCCAACCTTGACTTCTTGAATGCACTCCAATCCACAATGAGTAGTGTCCTCACTCTGTGATTCTAAATTACTTTCCACAAGTTTTATTAAGGGAATACATTTTAGAACAAACTTCATTTGATTCACATGTTTTCCAGGTGAGTAAGACACAGGATTTCAGACACATTTGGTCGTCACATCAGGCTTCTACGGCCTGTCAGATCCACACGGAACTGCCTCCTCTTCCTCCTCCACACAAACCAGATGATGAAGCCTGGAGGACAAACATGTTGTCCAGCTCCGATTAATTTATTGTTGCTCCAAAGAGACATTAACAACAGACCACAGACCAGTGAGAAGAGTGCTGCTGTCTACAGCCTGGAGCGCTGTGCTTAACTTATCGTTGCTGTTGCTACACCCACACTGTTGTCTCGTGAAGGGAATTTGTTAACAGTAAACCTGAGTTTGCACTGGATTCCTACATGTTTACACTTTAAAGGAACATTGTGTTTTTTTTATTTCTGGGATCTCAGCATTACACAGAACACGAAAACATCAGTGTTCTGTCCTCGATTAACACCTCATCTTTAGAGAAAATACCTAAAGACTAATCCAATACAGTCGTGGATGGAGGCAACCAATAGTTGAGTGTCATCTGCAAATAAGATGACATTCACCAGTGCAGACACTGATGTTTGTCTGGATGATATTAGTCAAAGAAATCTTCTAAGTAGCTGAAAGAAAAGGCTGAAAAAAATTGTTATTGTTTGTGAAACTGTGATTTATGGTATAAGTATGATTTACATTGGCACCTATTCAAAGACAGAATATACAGAACTTTTTTCTTAAATAGGTTTCTTTGAGTCACAAAAGCCACAAAAGAACAACAATAAAACAAAGTATTGGTATTGACTGGGTTAAAATGAATACACTAATATAATTGATTTTCCAGTTTTAATATACATATCTTCCATATGCACTCACCCATCCTTTGTAGGGATACGCAGCTTCGGAGTCAATGCCCTGGTTGTCAATGATGTACTGGAAGGCTGAAGTCATGAAGCCACCACTGCAGCCTTTGTTGCCATATTTTCCAGAACAATCCACCAGGTTTTGGGGGCTCAGTTCCACCAGTTTCCCTGTCATCTTGGCTAACTGGCCCTCTAGGGCCCCTGCAGAGCTGAAGGCCCAGCAAGAGCCACAGGAACCCTGCATTGACACAAAATGTGTTACTGTGACATCACGCATACCAGGGTTTCCTCTAAATGTTCAGTTTAATAGCCTCTCATTCATCCACATCATATTTTATCAAAAATACAAGAAGCCTCTCATATGAGAAGATTATTTACTTCTGGTTTTGCAAAATGTCTGTATAGATTCTCATTCATCCAGGTCAAAGATATCCAGAACCAGAACTAAATGAAGTCCATTTGCTGCTGAGTTTTTTTTTGGACAATTTAACAGCTTCTATAATGAATAGACAGCATATTTCATCATATATATTTCATACTCCACATGAATGCTGCGGGATGACATCAAGTGGAAACATTCTCAGCTTCCTCTACACCCTTTTAAACACATTTCCATGTTTGGCAGCACAACAGAAGTGAATAAAGATGGAGCCACTGGAGGATCCAGTGCAGTTTATGAGGTTAAAGAACTTTTTTTTGTCAATTATATAAAACTTGTTGAACAAGAAGAGGAGAAATGCCAAAAATCAATTCTCATGTCATGTATCTGGTAGAATGATTCTAAACACGAGTTGGTAATAAGATCACGTTTTAATGTTGTTACTTATTTGTTGGAATATTTAATTTTTGTTTTTTTTTTATTGACTCAAGAAAAAGATAACTTATTAATACATGGTATTATCTAAAAGAGCCAGTTTGTAACATTTACTGGGGTGAAGTTACACATTACATATATGTTTTTTTGCTTCACACTTACCATCTATAGTATGTATGTAGTAGATGATCTGCATATTTAATGTCTGATGTATGTTAAAGCAAAATGTCTATAGAGTATGTTCTATTCAATTTTTCTTCATTATACATTCATAGATGAAGAAATGCATCCTGACAGTTCACCGTAAATGTCCCTGTTGTGGGACTAATAAAGGATTATATCATCTTAAAACATACTTTGAAATATTTTGTTAAATGTAGATTGTAGATTCAAAGAAAATTCTATATACTGGACCTTTTTCAGAGTGCAATATTAAGTAACAAATGCATTCATTTTGAAATTATTATCCATATATCTATGAAACTAACAAGCAAACTAGCTATTCATCAAGATATACCCAGGATTTTCTTGGCTAAATAAAGGTTGATTATAACTATTTTATTACTTTTGATGTATAAACTTGACAAATAATAAACCCTAGCTGGTATTTGGGGCTAAAAAACTACACAAACATTTCATGACTTCTGTTTCCATGCCAGGTTTTTTTAAACTCAGGACAGCAGCAGTCAGAGGGTGAAGTGTAATGTCACACCTCAGTACCAACACACAAAGGTGAGTGGGACTTAAACTGCTGTTTGTGGCAACAGTTTCCTGTGTCAACATCAAAAGGATACACAGGTAAGAGGTTTTAAGTTTAGGGTTTGTCATTGTAGTTCTGTGGAATTAAATAGTTTTGGCTTCCATCACAGGATTCTTCACAATATTGTTTTTTTTTTACCTGCGTTTTGACTCTGGTGACGCAGCCCCTTTCTCTCCAGTCCACAGTGTCTGGAACATCAGCGCCTGATGTGCCTGCAAAGGGAAATGGCGCCCTCTGGATGTTTGCAGGAGGAGTGAGTGTGGCATAAGACTGCAGGATCTCCTCTTCTGTCTATGAGGAAGAAACAAAGAAAGAAAGAAAGAGGCAGAACTGAAGTCAGAAACGAGTGAATTTCATTTTATGTTAAGGGTAAAAAGAGTGGATTAAAGAGTGGAGATTAAAATGTATCACCCAGCTTATTTAACATTAGGTTACATGCATTTTTGAAGCAGACACAGGAAATAGGGGACAGAGCTGAGGAACAAAAAATGGGAATTAAAACTCAAACATGCTGAATTTCTTTTTCTTGTTTTTATTTCCCAACTGTCCAAAATGATATTTTAAGTTTTTTACGTGTGCTTTAACATTTTGTTGCTCTGGTGATTTTAACATGAAGACCATTTTCTTTCCTTTATCAGTGTTTCCTACACTCCTCACAAAGTTTAATCATGCTAACATACAGTAACTATCTGTTCATCAAAGTCCATGCATTCAAATTGCATGAATCACATTTCTCAGACTAGTAAACACCTTTTGATAAGAATCAAAGGTCTTATCACCTGATTCTGCACGTCCCCTGGAATGTTTGCCAACAACTATCTTGGATGATATGATGATACGTGACCCAAAACAGCAATTATGATGGTAAAAATGAACCAATGTGACTTTAAATTCAATAAAAAATGTGCCTGTTCTGTTACATTCAGTGTTATTTAGTTATGACAAGAGCTTCCATCAAACACTAACTGAATTGTAGTTAAAGTAACATAAATATTAGACAGTAAGTGGTTCCCTAAATTCCCGATAATTAAAAGAACTATAATAAATAAATTAGACATGTCAAACATTTATGAGTTTAGCGTTAATTTGCCAAGTAACATTCCTGTTCATACAAACAGTTAAAGTGGAACTTTAATCACATTAATCAGTGCCTTATCACTTTTCCTGTTCATGCAGAGTTGAATTCAACCAGGTAAACATGATTGATTTAGGTCAGTCATATGAGCGAGAGCGACGACACAGGTTACTTCCTGTTTGTGTCCTGAATAAAGATCAGTGAAGCCACAAAACTCAAGTTGCCTGACACGCAGTGAAATGAGGAACAATATGTAAATTTTATGAAAATTGCTTTGTAAAAAAGTTGAAATAAATTACCACAATCCTTTTGTATCAAAAGTTCAAGTAAAAAATAACCCTTAAAACCTATTGTTAACCAAGTGATTTGAGAGAGAACTAGACTTCTGCACTTCCTCTAGGCTCTGTCTCCAGCTTCAGGGTTATCAGACTACTGACAGTAATCGTTGACCAATCACAGGTCAGTTCAGAAGGAGAGAGCGCCTCCTGCTGGTTGTTCCATTAAGCTACTGTCCCCTCTTTTATTTGTGGGAGAAATGATACCCAGAAAACAACATAGACACACACGTGGAAAACATGCAAGCTCCACACAGGAGCTGAGATTCAAACACTGAACTTTGTTGTTCTGAGGCATCACTGCTAACCACTGCACCACTGTGATCCCTTTGTTAAAAGTTATGTGAACAAGCACCTTACCAGGTCTCCCATGTGGTTCATGCCGAGTTCGTAGGTGTGAAGCCCCATCGAGGCCTCCAGGTTATGCATGGTAATGAGCATCAGGTTCTTCTCCCACAATTCCCTGCGGCGCACATCCTCCACCTCAACACAAACAGATGCAGACAGAGTACACAAGGTCAAATACGGAACACGTTAAATAGAATATGGATTTTGCGCCTACACACACACACACACAGTGAGTTTAATTTACTTTCTTGTCATTTGACCTTTGTCTTCAATAGATCTCTTACGGTACATTTCTAATGACAAACCTCATTGAAGTACATTTTTTCATGCGTCTTCTTCCACAGCTCCCAATGGACGTCCAGCCTGCTGTCCAACACGGCTGCAGTGCCGACACACAGGGAGACAAGCAGCAGGCTTGCCAACATCACGCCTGTAACCACACATGTGAACCTCATGAGGACACGGGCAGGGCGTGAAGTGGGGAAAAATAAGTGCCACTACTGTGACACTAGTGACAGGCATGTACGTCTGTCAGTATCACAAAATCATTCAACACAAAATTATGAAAATATTCAGTAAATAAAAGAAACCCAAAGATGTTGGTGATGTTCACAACATCTATTTATGTCAATATTTTGTCCATATTAAAATAAATAAAAATTTGTACTGAATCATTAGAATCGATTCATTAAAAAGATTAAATACTTCCTGCACGTCCGAAGCACAGACTCTGTCTAACATAGTCACTGAACTAAAATACGGCTGAACAGGTTGTGATGCTGCTCACGATCGCCAGCTTTCAGCTAAATACACCAGACTCCTCTGTTAAATATTGAGATTTCAGAAATTTCCTTGTTGAATGTTGGATAATGTTTTCAAGACTTTTAGGTTACAGTTTGGCAAAATGGAAAATCGTCAAAAAAAAAAAAAAACTTAAAGACCCAAACTTTTGTCCAAACTTTTGACTGGTAGTGTACATTTAAAAGTAAATTCATTTGACTTTATGTTGTTCTTCATTGCCCCAAAATGAGCCTTTTTAAATTTCAAAAATCAGAAGCTGGGTGAGTTCTACAGATGCCACCATTTTTAACCACTGTTTTACGGTGGATGAACTCAACACATGTTGAGTTTTGATGCTAACTGAAGGCTACCTGGGTTCTCACAACCTCACAAATGCATTTGCATACTGTACCTTTTTTAAAGAAAACATTCAGACATGAACACTACACAAACTACAATGTTTGGGCATTATAGACTTAAGTGTAAACTTGACTAATGTTGCTTTACTTCTTGAATTGCACGTATATAAAGAGAGATTCCTGAATATCACTTCCTCAAATTGAAATGAACTCAACTGAAATTTAATCCAAAATGAAGACAAATGTCATGAGACCAGAACTGAAACTGATGAAGAAGCAAAGTCACTTGACTCAACATCAGCAACAGAGCAGCTGCAGTTTAATCACATTCGTTTGTTATAACAGCTTTATTAGAGTGGAAAAGACATTTAATATTGTGTGTACATGGTCACAGTATGAATGTAGATGAGCCAGTTTTACACCTGATCTACTGGAGGAAATTACTTTCAAAACTGTTTATACTAAAACCTCATGACAAACACGTCACTGTCTTTGTATAAACGGCCATTCTTTACAAATGCGTTGGTTAATTAAAAATTAAATAATATATATTAAATAATATATATATATATATATTTGTGACGTTGGTGGCAACAATGTCCTGAAAGCGCTGAACTTGGCTTTTATTTTGAAAAACAACTCTTCAACTGATCAATAGATTATCAACATGTTAGTTGTTGACTACTAGTCGATTAATAGTTGCAGTTGTAGTATGTATATTTACACATTACCACTTCCTACCAGAATCTGAAGTTAATTTAAGCGACACTAATGACAAAGTGACACTTATTTATTTTATTTTTAAGCATAAATATCATAGAGGAAGGACAAAATAATTTAAAAAAAAAAAAGTATGAAAAGTTATTACATATAAGAGTTACTCTAAATCTCTGTGAGGTCTCTGTGTCATTGTGTTTCGACACCTGCAGTTTCAGAGCACAATAACAAAGAACAATAAAAACGAAAGTAAAACTTAATTCAAACCAAACCTTTCTAACTAAACTGTCACCACATTAAACTAAAAAGCCAGACGATTTGTGAAATAAAGTTTCACTCACCTCGGTCACACTGTTTCATCTTTGCTTCTCTGCTCAAACTGCCGTCACGGACTTTTCCTGGTTCACATTTATGAAGAAAGTGTCACGTGTTTCCAGGCGCGTTCTTCTTCCTCTTTTACACATGTAATCATCATCATCATGGGAAAAGGGAGAGAAAACCAAATGTTTAAATATATGTAATAATAATAATAAATAAACCTCCTGATCAAATGTTTTTATTGTAGTATGCGAAATATATTACAGTAAAATGCTTTATAAATCAAATCCTCAATAGTGACCTCTACAGGCTGTATTATGAACAACGTATGTGTATGTATGTTTAAAAAAAACCCATGCTTAAATGTAATATCCCTTTTTTATTTCACATACTTTTAGTTTGTGTAATAATTTGTTTTCTGCATAGTGTAAATGCAGCCAGTTGATTCACAAAATAAATTTTTATTCACATTCTATTTTAACTATTTATGTTTTGGTTTGGAGTTTTGGTCTGTTGCACCGCCCACCGCCACAACACACCAGATTCCAGCAGAGTGAGCAGAGAGCAAGTGTCAAAAACTGAGTTATACCAGATCTAGGAAGCATCAGTGCCCCTCTCAAAAAGCAGTGTCAATGAATATTTAACACATTAAACATTCTTACAATCTGCAGGTGTCGCATTGTCATTTAATTCGTTGCTCTTTCACCCTCAGTCTAAACACAGCAGTCACAGTGCAGCGTCATCTTGACATAATTTGCCAAATCTGACAACCTACTTGTTGTGTTTTGCAAATGGGATCGCAGTGACAGTTTTAAACACTTAATGTTGCTGTTGTACATGTTTTATATATCATCTGTAATCATCAGCAGACGGGGGGATTCATTTAGTCTCCACCACTCAACTAAACTGAAACATTTATTGAGATTTTGAATGAACTCTGTTCATGAATCTTATGAGCAAAGGCCCTTTATCCTCTCTTGTCATCCTCTGAGTTCAGCGCACTCATCTCCTCACATGATGGGGTAGCGGGAGGTAGGTGATGCTGCAGAGGTTGCCATGGTTATGTGACAACAGCATGCAGCCCCTGTTGGCCCAGCTCTCGCTCCAGCTGTGTCAGGATGGATGGAAAGACAGGAGATAGTGACAGAGATGGAAAGAAGGAGGAGGTGTTGAGCATCGCCACAAGTCAAAATAACATTTTGTGTTATCAGCACGCGGTCAAACAAAGTTTGGCTTCATTTTGCGGCCTTATGAGCCACCTGCTGCCACCAGGTGATGTGTCCCACCTGTTCCTGAGAGAATTCTGAATGTCCTCTCCTTGGTTTTCACTCCGTAGCCCACTGCCAGCACAGTGTGGCTGACGTTGTACCTGAGCACATGATGGAGGAGAAGATTCAGAGATGACGAGTGAGGATGAAGTCACTCTAATGTTCATTTAAAAATGAAGTTGCTATGACTGCTCTTGATATCTAATCGCCCATCATGAATATCAACATGTCCTAAAAGAAGTCACTTAAAAGGAATATACTAACAATAATGTGTATATACTGTATAAGTGTATAATTGCCTTAAATAAAAAATAGCTTGTTTTTTTGTTGGCAGGGGTCTCTGAGCTTTCTGAGACTAAAGGTTAGAGAGATCAACATATTTGCATTTTATTCTTTAATTCATTTGTTCATTGTCTACCACTATCCTGCACATGAGGGTCGCTTGTGGCCCGTAAATGAGATGAGGAAAAACAGTTCTCACTCCTTTTTATTCTCAATGTCAAAACAAATTAATGTTTTAAGTACATGTTGCTGACGTTCACAAATGCTTATTTTTGAATAAGCATAGTCATGGTTCATGAACGTGAAAGTTTCAGGATGATACTGATATAAGGAAAAGGTTTTTTTTAAACAGAAACACTGTTTGGTATTTTGTCTATGCCATATTATGCTCAAATACAGACTAAACTAAATCTTATTTCTGGATAAATCAATAATGAAATGAGTTTTAGTTGCAATTTTGTGCATCAGATCTTTTGGTTTTACAGTCACATGCACATTTCACATCATTGTGTTCTCAGCCTTAGTTCTTCTCTGGATTAAGAGTAACATGACCTCAGCCTGTAATGATTAACAGGAAGTTTTACTTCCTCATTGCACCAATATATGACATTGCACAATATAGGGCATAAATTAATCTGTTCACCTTTGTTAGTTTCTCTCAGATGAGGAACTGTCAGCTACTGAGGTTTCAGTCTGCGTCTGCAGCTGTGAAAACTTCAGTGTTACAGGCATTTTGGATGTTAAATGAGACTGAATACACTCCAGGTAAACTACAAGCAGATATAAAGACTAAGGAACAGACAGAAAACTTTGGGCCATTAAAGGTGTTGATGGGCAAAATGTAAGTTTCTGGGTTCAGGTTAGGAAAGCATGTGAATGTATTTACATTTTCATTCTATGATCATGTGTGATACTTACTCCTGTGGAAAATGGTTACTATAAGTGAATAATATGTGTGGCTTTGTTTTGTCTGAGAAATGTCTGATTGTGTGTTTGCTCTCTTGTTTGTTCTTTTAAAGTCAGCTACGTCACAGCCACTCGTGAAGCAGCTGGCTTTAAGTTAATAATTTATTACATTTATTGTAAATAAATGTAAATCAACTGTTGATCCTAGTGTCCCCTGGAGTTTGCGGGGACTTTACACATATACAAAGGGTGAATGAATTAATCAAACCTTGTTTAAAAGCGATGAAAGAACCATGTTTTTTAGGAGGCCAGCCTGCAAATGCACCAAATTTACATAAATCACAGGATACAGTACAATATGCTTTTGATACTGTTTGTTTGTTTTTATGATGAAATTGCTCCTTACCTGAACATGTGAAAAGGTTGATTATTCTGTTAAAAATGTGTCCCTTTGATTTATGCTTAACATAAATCAAAATTACAGTTAAATTGTTGTGTTGGGCATTTGCTGAACTTTTTTCGCCTTTGGCATTAAAAATGTCCACATGGATCCAAGTTCAAAATGAAACCTTTATTCAATTTCATAGAAAACATCAGTTTACATTGTAATCATCAGAAAAGTGACGAACAGAACCAAAACAGTGAACAACAACAACAACAATCTGCAGAAATGATCAAGAGAAAAAATGTGGCTGGGATTTTAAAGGAAATGACTCTGCGTGAACAGGAGAGGAAAAGCTCCCATCGTCCAGCAATGTTTCCTGTCACACTTGAATTTATATTTGACACAAAATGTTATTAACCACACTGTAAAACATTGTTAGTGCCTGGTGGGTGTGTAGATTTGACCTTTGGTGAGTGTTAATACTGTTCCCTGGAGGTTTTTCTGCTGCTTTGTAAGTAAACGTGGAAAGACTACAGGGATTCAAAGTGCTTTAAATAACTCAAGAAAACCAAACGTGCTCACACATTTCTGCATACGACGAGCTCATAACATTTAACCAGAGGCGATTTGCTCCAAAAGACTGTAAAATTTAAAATTTGAATTTGAAAAAGTATTTCCCAAAGTGGTTACTGATACTGTATTTTGAATGTGATATCTTTTCATGAGCAGTCGGTTCTTTGGTCTTCCCTTGTCATCCTCTGACCTAAGCACTCATCCCCTCACATGATGGGGTAGCTGGCAAGGTTGGCGATGCCGCAGAGGTTGTCACGGTTACGTGCCATCATGATGTAGCCCCTGTTGCCCCAGCTCTCGCTCCAGCTGTGTCATGGTTGGAAAGACAGAAGACGGTGACAGAGATGGAAAGAAGGACGGGAGAAAAGTCATCAGATTCGACAGAAACCATCACACCGACGACATGCCGGAAAACAATACATTATTTTTATTTTGGCGGCCTTATGAGCCACCTGCTGCCACTCAAACAGGTGATGTGTCCCACCTGTTCTTGACAATCCAGTATTTCTTCCCCTTGGAGTTCACTCCGTAGCCCACTGCCAGCACGGCGTGATTGATGTCGTCTTTGTTACAGTTGCGGTCGTAGTAAACACCTGAGCACATGACAGAGGAGGAGAGTGAGAGATGAGGAGATATTCTACTCGAGGATTATACCTTTTTAAATATTTGTGTGTTTTAAAAGATTGAAACTGGCATTAAAAGTAGCCCACATGTTTTAGTTTTAATTACTGATAAAATATGAAACCTCCTGAGACGTTCACTGACCTCTCTGGTAGAACTGGAAGCTGCTCTGTGAGGCATCGATGCCCACAGACACTGGACCCACTTTAACCAGAGCAACAGCCAGTGCATGCTCGTCACCCACTGGGATTTCCTTAAAGCCTTTGCATGAGGCTGCCATGCCAGAAGAATTGTAGCGACATGATTCATCCTGTAGAGAAGACAAAGGATGAGAAAAATACTGAAAATATTGTGCAAATTTAATTAAAATGGTTAAAAAAAGTCATGATTATGAAGATTAATGTTTCAGGATAATGATATAAAGCAAGTTTAGCATTTCAAAACGGAAACATATTGTAGATAATCTTTCACACAAACGATAAAATCTTTTTTTGCACATCATGATAATGATCATTTTTGGGATTTTGGATACACCAGATGTAAAATGTACAGTCATAAGGTTTACATGTTTATCCGTCGATATCCCATTTAAATTAGCTAAATTAAAAGTCAAATCAGAATTAGCATTGGGAATAAATGTAGGAGCAATGTAGGAGCATAAGCAAAGATCAGAGACGCGGCTGGCTTTTACCTGACTACTAAGGACCTATTCATTTATGAGGACAAACAGGTGCTAAGGCAGTACAATGTCTATGTCCACGGTTCTCAAACTGTGGTACATGTACCACCAGTGGTACATGAGCTTCCTCTGGTGGTACTTGGAGGAAAATCAGAAATACTGTTCTACTGTATAAACCAGGGAATGTGATCAGAGTGGAGCTGAGGAATTTTGACTGGAGTGTGTAGAAAAGGAAACTAAAACATCTTATCTCTCGTGCCATCTTAACGTAATTTAGCCATACCGGTGTCTGAAGTATATGTAAGGAAGAGGAGGATGATGAGAGAACAAATTATCTTATGAATAAAGCTGCTTCCTGTGAAAAGTCTGTATCTGACTTTGCTTTACCTATTTACACCACTGTATTTTAATGTTGGTGATAATGGTGTAGCTCAATATTTTCTCAGGTGGTACTTGGAAATAAAGACTGTGAGAACCACTGAGATTTGGATAAATCAGTATTTAAATGAGTTATAGTTGCAATTTAAATGAGTTATAGTTGCAATTTTGTGCATTGAATCTTGTGGTTTTACAGTCACATGCACATTTCACGTCATATTGGTCTCAGCCTCTGTAAATTTCTTATTTACACACAACGGGACCTAAGCCTGTAATCAATAGCAAGCATTTCTACTTCCCCATTGTACCAGTAAATGACTGTCTGTCTGCCACTGTCAGCCACTGAGGTTTCAGTCTGTGTCTGCAGCTCTGAAAACTTCTATGTTAAAGGCATTTGGGATGTTCAGTTAGACTGAACACACTCCAGTTAAACTACAAATCTCAGCATAAAGAGTTAAAAACAGGGATAAAAACTTGGCCTATAGTGGCCAATAAGGAGTTGGTGGGCAAAATGTGTTCCCTTCATGCCAGGTAAGGTTTTCTGGAGTGATTCTTGTTGCTAAAAGTCATCATTCACCTCTTTGGTTTAGCTTTAAAGGTACATCTTATAAAGTTTAGAAACATTTATTTGGTAAAACTGCACGTTGCAGCTGAATACCTCCTCACCTCACCTCACCTCACCTCACCCTGCCAGTCTCTTCCAAGCATACTGGAGAACTCATGTAGCCCACAGTTAGCATTAAGTTTAGTTCGTCCATTTTGGGCTTTTGAAAATACATGGTGGTCCAGATTGGCAGCCTTTATTGAACTGACCTGGCTCCAGATGTAAATACTGTATTTGACTCATTTTGAGGTCATGAAAAACAAGAAATCATATGGTCGCCACTGCTTCCCAGGGCCAACATACAAAGACGAACAACCATTCATTTTAGTTTCAATTTCTATCAAATGTAAATAATTTCACCTAGATTTTACACACTGGACCATTAAAAATGTAAATTAGTTGAGTATTGTGTTGACATGACTCAGGAAAGAGGATTTGGATTGAGACTGTCTCTACTCTACTCTACTGGTTTTGGCCACAAACAACATATCAGGAACAAGTATTACCACTTGACAGGAGAAGGGTTCAAACGTGCGGTGAACCACACTTTCTTTTGAAGCTTCACTACAGTCACATGACACATGACAACTTGAAGGTGTGAAAGTGAAAGTTTTTGAGTTGAATGCACTGTCCTTGTATATGAGGCTCGTCCTACCTCTCCAACGTAAGGGTAGGCCTCCTCTGAGTCGATGCCTCCGTTTTCTTGGACGTAGGCAAAGGCCTTGGTCATGTATCCTCCTCCGCAGCCATCATTCTCTGTGACGCAGTCCACCAGGTTCTGGGGACTGAGGTCAACCAGCTGACCTGTGCGTTTGGCCAGCTGGCCCTCGAGGGCCCCGGCCGAGCTGAAGGCCCAGCAGGAGCCACAGGAGCCCTGTCAGGAGGGAAATGTACAAAGCTGCTCACATATTTGTTTGGGCTCTGATTGATTCTGACAATTAGATTGTAAATACAGAGTGTAAATACAGACACTGTGTGTGTAACTGTCCATGCAGGCATTTTAAAAGGGGAAACAGTAGAAACCAAATGAAAATCAAAGGAAACCTGCAGGTCAGCAGCTGAACACCTCAGCAGTCTAAAATGGGACCAAATTGATTTATGAGAGATAAAAATAGAACAGAAAGAAGCTGTTTGTGTCATCTCCTCTTTGTCCACTTGGAGGCAGACTTGGCTAAACTTTCCCTCAAAGCTTAAGGCTGGTTTGAACAACATTGTTGTTTTGAAAAATGCCATCCATGGATTATTCAGTTTAAACAGAGGTGTCCACATTTATATTTTTGACCATATTCAGTGATAGATACACCTTCGTCTTCCTGACAGCAAATAACACAGTGAGCCAACGCCGATGGAAATGCTGTAGTTTGGAGCAGCTAAGTTTAAAATTGTAATCTAATTTGACATCTGGCTGAGAAAATTATAAAATCGCAAATATTAAACATGATTTAATTTAAAGTGCAGAATCCCTGCTGACTGTATTAAAGCAGCAAAGCAGCAGTTAAATGTCTCTAACCTCTCGTCTGCCATGGAGTTCACATGCTGCTCCTCCTCAACCAAAACACTGACATTATGCTGCTCTGAGCTGCTCCAATTAAAAACTTTGTGAATGTGTAATCGCAACAGTCCACTGGGGGCGTACTGAAGTGAAACCTGCCTTAAAATACATCAAAACACAATTGAGGGATGAAAAAAAGGAGCTGCAGAGGGATTTGTTAGTATGCACAGAGTGGAGTCAGTCTGCTGAATAATTCATAAGGAACAGGAGGCTGAGGTGCAGCTCAATAAATCCTGACTATAGCTTCAGATAACCAGAAGAGGGAGACAGTGCCCTTTACGTGAAAGCTACTATTACATTCACACAGTTAGTAAATTAGGATTTCTGTTCACCTCTTATTACATAACAGTCTTTTATTATCATTATTTTAATATTTACACTAGGACAAATAATTAAAAGAGATATATTAGGATACATAGCATATAACATAAATTATTCAGTATATTACATATATTGAAAATAAAATAATAATCCAGTCTGGATAAAATGGCTATTTTTATTCTGCCAAAATTACATGAAATTGTAATTATTATAGGTGTCATCTATACTCTAGAGTTTAAAGGGAGGATCTTTCACTGTTAATGAGGTGAGAGGGATTTTTGACCAAAAAAAAAAGGAAAAAAAAAATCAATTAAATAATAATAATAATAATAAAATAATAATAATAATGATAATAATAATTTAAAAAAAAGCCAAAATGCCGGTAAGGACACAGACATTTGTCTTCAGAGCTGGTGATTTGTTCAGGTCATATTAAACAACAATGTTTAAATCAGCAAACCCAGTGGACAAGCCTTAAAGGAGACTTGGTGTACTATTAATCATGCACAACTAATTTACTAAAGCATGACAAGTTCAAGCTAAAACATTGTCTGTTCCTGCTTTAAATATGAATATTTATATCTTGAAAGAAAAAGATTTTGTGCTGACTTTGGGCAACATTGGAAATGAAAGCTGCATTTGCATTATTTTTTGCAATTATAACAAATACAATAGTCAACCAGACTTTTACGAACCAACAAAAACTAAAGAAAATAATTAAATATTTGATTTATAAAAAATGCAGAATTTTTAACCACATTTGATTCCCATTGTGCTCCAGTATCATCTCTAATATAACAACATGCAAAATATTAGAACTGTGCTACTCAACGGTCTCAGCCTGTGCTTACATGAATATAACCAAGCTGTTGAACTTGCTCATGACTAATTACATTCATGAAACCAATTATTTTGTTTCCAGAGTCCATTAGCTCATTGAGAACAGGCTGTTTTCTCTGAGAGAAAAACACTTGAGGAGGTTACCAGGTATTTATTTAATTTAATTTTTATAAGAGAAGATTTCTATTGATAAATATGAAGACATTTTCTATAATTATAATATTTTTTGACCTGGTTCTTCACTGGTGTCACCATGCCCTTCTTGCGGTAGTCGACAGATTTTGGCAGTTTGGACACCTGCTCATCCAGAGCCATGGTGAAGCTGCGCTCATGGTTCAGTGGAATCTGCAGGCCGGTCATCTTCTCCACCACTTCCTCTGACGTCTGCATGAGTAGAGACACAATTGATGAGACACTTATAAGGTATGTATAATGTGTGTGTGTGTGTGTATGTATGTATATATATATATATATATATATATATATACTGTATATATATATATATATATATATACTGTATATATCAAAAGTTTCTCATTGAATTCAATGAGAAAGTGTAGCCAAACTTTTGACCGGTAGTGTATATATACACTACCGCTGTCAATCACATGGAATATATTTACGGCATACATGGGCAGTATGTGTCACTACATGTTGTAGTAGTCGGTAATTATTGACTTGATTAACTTGAGACAGATATCTCAGTGGTGACAGTGGTGACACCACAATAGCCAATGATGTCATATACTGTACATAAGAACCCACAGCAGTGGACGAATGATTTGAAGCTTCTGTCCAAGGATTAAATAATCCATCACATCCTGTAGTTTTTCAAAGGTGAATTCTAACCCAGCACATTTGCTTCTCTACTCACCATGTCTCCCAGATGGTTCATCCCCATCTCAAAGGAGTGGATGCCCAGTGCCGCCTCCTCGTTGTGAGCTTCAATCATGCGCATGTTCTTCTCCCAGATGGCTCTGCGGATCCCTTCCTCATCCTGGCAGGAACATAAATGAAGGTGTTATATTAAATAAATTAGTGGGCCTTTCAGCATGGACTTTACATGTTCTTCCCATGTGTGTGTGTGTGTGGGTTTTCTCCAGGTTCTCCATCTACTGGACTGTACTAGCTGTTAATCACAGGTTGAGTACAGCCCCAGAATATGCTAGTTTTTCCTGTTTGACTCCATATGGGACTACAAATTTACAAAATGGACATCATGCTCCATTGAAGAAGACTTAAAGCTAATGACAGACTATAAACACCTCAGAAAATTGTTCAGGTTGTAAAGTGAGAATTAGACTAATCTTCTCAGATTTGCATACAAGCTATAGTTGTCCTCTAGTTTCATACACTTGATTGGATTGGCTTCACTTTCCTAAACCAGAGACAACATTCATTTTCAAATACAATCTATGATCAAGTATCTGTTCTGGTTCACAGAGCCTGAGACAGGCTTCATAAATATTCCTCTCTCACCTCCTGTATATCTAGTTAGTGAGATTTTCTTCCCTCCTGCACGTACACCTGACAGCTGAAAGACATTTATCTGGACAAACAGGCCACATTTACATTTTAATTAGCAAAGAAAAGAAACGACAGAAACAGAGAAAGCAGCGTTGCTGCTCCATTTCATTAATTAGGCCATGATAAACTAGTGCACATGCACAGTTTTTCCTAACTCCCTTGCTCAGACACTGCAGTACAACTGTCCAAATCTTTGAAAGTGATTTTTAAAATAATGCTTTATCTTGAATTTTTACACCGCACAGTAATAAAAATATGTTTGCAAGAAATGGACTTACAGTGAAATGCATTTATTTAATTTAAATGCAGCTTTTAGACAGAATATGTGATTAAGATCAAATGCTTGGTTGGTTGCCTAAAAAAACAACCATGCTCAGTATTCATAAGATAAAAGTGCTCACTATATCTACCCACATATCGTCTGCAGTAATGAAAAATGCAAATTATGTGATGAGACATTTTCTATTACAGTGATGTCAGTTCAACGAAGTTTGAATTAGAGGAAGTAATGGGGGAATACTGATTAAAATTACCACAAGATGAAAGAGAGGCGGAGATGAGGATCTTTTGCTGGCTACGACGACAACCCATAAGTGCACAGTTTTAATGAATAAATGCATGGACACACAGAAACGGACAGAAACAACATTTAACTCATGAACCGAGGCACAGGCAGAACCGTGGAGAGGCTGCACACACACACTCACATATCTATACATCGATGCAGTCCCTGCACAGCTGTGCAGCGGTGACCTCTGGCTAGCGGCGAGGAGTGAAGCGATGGCAGATGCACAGGATCTGCAGTTGGCTGGTTTGACACCAGCTAAACTACATTTGCTTCCTTTTTCACAGCCAGCAATTTAAAAAAACAAACAAAAAAAAAAAAACAAAAGAAGAAGGTTGGGGATTTTTAGAGAGAAGGAAAATAGAACAACTCACAGGTGAGTCACAGGTGTGGGGGCTTTCCAGGTGGAACACAGAAATCTGTGTTCCACCTGTTAGCTTTGTACTGACAGATGAACAAGGCTAATGGTTTAAACTAAAGGGAAATACTCTAGTTCAAATCTTTATATGCATCAAATCACTATATCTTTTTTCCAGTTTCCCATTTCACTTTGTCCAATCAGGAGCCAGAACACCACAAAGAAGCAGTCCTTTTATGCCGATGAGGTTAAATGCTGACTTTCACCAAACATATTTTTGGAGGTTGTCAGAAGGTACGAGCATCCCAACTATGCTAGTATTCAGTGAGTTCGACAAAGAAATGGCAGCAGCTTTAAAATCAATTAAAAACTAACTTAGCAATGAAGATGAGATGTCTTTGTCCGGTATTTTTGAATGAGATTGTAACACCTCATACAGCCCCTCTGGAGCTTGTTGAGAGTGAAAATGGGAAAATTGTCTTTTTCCCCTTCACTGTATAATGTTTACAGTCAAGTACGAGTACACGAGTGACACAAGTATGGAGTTAGACTTTTTCACGAGTAGTGTTTTTGTGGCTAATCACATTTATGGTCACTGTGTCTGCTTAAATGCAGGCAAACCACTCCTGCTCAGATAACCACAAACAGAAAGCAGAAGGCAGTGTCTGCATTTTTTTTTTTATGCAAAACGGGTCTAAATAGTTTGTGACCCAGAAGAGCAATGACTACAACAACAAAAGAGTTCAGCAAGGTAGAGCAATGAACATATTCTTAAGATACTGTCCACTTGAGCTGATATTTATTTTATTTTAAGCGATCCTTTGGTTAAGTTGCAAAATGAATTAGTTTTCTTCCATGTTTCAGTGAGCTTAAGCATCCCCAACCCTGTCTGCTTCTCAGAACACTTTCACATACATAACACACTGACTATGTACAGTTATTTCATGCAACCCCACTTCAAAAAAATCCTGTATTTACCAAGTAAAGTAGTGTGAATTCTCATTGTGGGTGTCCTGTTTTGCATTTGCTACTGTTTTCTGACTCCATCTGTTTTGTTTCACAGAAGTAGAGCAACGGGTCGCAGTTCTCACCTCAACACCATCTCCCTCCGCTATCACAGCGCACACTCTTATTTAAATGCATATGAGGACTCACGGTTATGACCCTACACATATGACAACAAACATAGTGGAACAGACTGATATTATTATAATTATAAAAAGGAGGTCAAATGGAGATTATACAATGGCATCTTTAAATTTCTATGAGGAACATCTGTTCTGTTCTGTTCACTGTTCTCTCTGTGTACTCAGGCTGCTGACGGGAACAGAGCCACTTAATGCTGACTTGGCCAGCTCCTAAATTGAGTCAGATGTAAACAGACAGTGAGTCAAACATGAAGATGTCCACGTTCTCTGACTTGCTGAAGCACAGAATGAGAGAAGAGGGGAAAAATAAAAACTTGAACAAAAGAAACAGGAGACGAAAAGTAAAAGAGAAGAACAGAGAAGAAAATCTAACAGATAAATCCTGATGTTACCCCAAGCTTTCTTTGTCTTGACAGCTGAACAATCGGCAGAAAACACTTAAGTCCATCAAGAAAATCACAGTTTTTAGCTCACTGTTTATGTACTGCTATTCTACTGCTTCTTCATTTTGGTAAAATGCATGTCACCTAGGTAAATTAAAACAAAGGATTTTGAACAATGAAGTCACAAAATAACGTATTTGAGTTGGATCAACAATTGCTGTGTGCAGTGAAATAAAATGGCTCAATTTGTTTATGGACTTTAGTGCAGGGAGTGAACAGTATACAAACTAGAATGGCAGGTGGGAAAGTCTGTCTAACAGTGAGAACATGCTGCTAAACTATTCTACTTGTGTAAATTTATTAGCCAAATTATTTCCTTGTGTCCCTGCTGGCAGCCGTGTTGTCAGTGAGAGCGAGTATTTCCAGTGTTGGTTTGTTTCTCTTTCATCTCTGTTGTCAGACATACAGCTGTGCAGCAGAGTCAAATGAGAAGGGAAGTCACGTGACACTGTTGTCACCAGAAAAACAACAACAACTGTCCATAGCGTTCATGAGATTCAGTTCTGAGAAGTAGAAGCACAATGGTTTCGGATGCCAGCGTCATTTCTAAAATAGGTTGCTCAGCAGAAAAACACTCCCTTTTTAAGAGTTAAAAAGAAAAAGTTCTGACTCGTAGAGTGTAACCGTTTAAGGTTTGGCTCTACATCTGGTGCACAGTTCCTCTTAGAAAAAACATAGAATGCGATATGACAGGTAGACTTACAGTATATGCTGCTTTCACATATGTTATGAGTTGGCTGTGGAATTCTCTTCTTTTTCATGTCAGGCTTTAAGACTAACACTTTACATGTGTGTACATCTTATTATTTATTTATTTTTCCTTTGCTGAAAATTTGGTTCAGTCACACAAAGGTGAAAAAAGCCAACACTGACCAGGCCATTGTACTCTTTCCTGTGGGTGAGTTTCCACTGCTCCCACTGAGCGTCCAGAAAGGCTTCGTCCAGGTGACTCAGAGCTGAAACGGCCAACAGCAACACGCACACACACGACAGCATCCTGGAAGAACAAATGAAGGACCATTACATAAGAAAGGATCAGAGCGGCAGCTGGTTTTTACCTGAAGAGTAAAGACCTATTAATTTATGAGGACTTAACTAACAAATAGGTGCCAAGAGTCATGTTTTCTCTCACTCCATCTTAATCTAATTTTACTATACCGGTGTCTGAAGCATATGTGAGGAAGAGAGGGGTGATGAGCGAGCAGATTATCTGCCTCCTGTGAAAAGTCTGTATCTGCCTTTTCTTGGCCTATTTACGCCACTGTATTTTAATGTTGGTGTTAATGGTGTTACTTCGAGAGCTCAATATTTTCTCAGGTGGTACTTGGTATAAAAAGTGTGACAACTGGTTTTACCTAATAACTAACAAGGACTAACCTGAAATGGATCTCATTCCTACAGCACATATCACTACTTCTACTTCTTTTTTTCAGTGGAATTTAGTTTCAATATCAACTGGGTTCAAGTAGGGGAACCTACATGTGATGAGAAACTAACTTTACAACAATGCACAAAAAAATCAAATTGAAACTTTAGGTTTTATTTTATCCTTAAGCACAATAAAAGTATAAAATAAATCTTAAGATTTAAAGAGAAAACTGGAAAGGTTTAATGTTATTACCAGCTCTATAAATAAACACGCATACATACATATTACTTATTAATATTGTATTATAAAGATGGATTAAATATTTATATATATATATATATATATATGCACAAAATGCTATATTCATTGCCACATTAGTTTGAATGTGCTTGTAGATTTCTCACCACAGGTTTTACTTTCTCAAGACATCAGCATGGCAAATTAAACCCATTAACTCCCAAACACAACTGTGAATTTGTCTGTAGAATAAGCTTAAGCTACGCTAAATTGCTGTTTTGACGCATTTGAATTTGTATGAACAGACTGAAAAGTATTTGAATTGGTCTGCAGAATAAGTGGAAACTACGCTGCGTTGCTGTTTTGAACCAGTAGTTAAATGAACAGCTTGAAAAGTACATGAATTTGTATAAACAACAAGTTGAAGTGATATGAATATGTTGAAATGGGCATGAAATTAAAAGGCTTTAAAGTAGTTGGAAAAATTACAAATAGACTAAAATGTACATGAAATAGAATGCTGTTGAATCAAAACTTTGACCTTTTTTTGTGGAATAAACCTTTAAAAATGTAAGTACACTAATGAATATTTGGGCGGAATGAAGCTTTAAAACGTTGAGTACTTGGACAAAGTCTTAAATCTTAGGATACAGTTACATTTCAAAAGCAGTTATAGACACATGCAGAGCTTATGTAACCCAAAATGGCAGGAAATTTTAGGAACATGGATCTTCTTTTTAACGCCAACTGCATTGTTTCCCAGTGTTTCACCCACATTTCCATGGAAGCACTCAAACAGCTGATTTTGAGGGAGGAAAAACAGAATATCCATAGTGGCTAAACACAAACCATTGCTGCTCTGACAGCGGTTTCCACATGGAAAATACTTTTTTTGGGTTTGTGTCTCTTTCACCGTAAACACAGCCAGATGAAGAGACACTGAACATGGTCTCGAAAACTAGACTCAGACTACAGTAAATGACCCGCTGCTGTGCTGTTGAGAAATATCTTACTCTGTCATCTGT
The DNA here is from genome assembly GCA_016785285.1 of Brachirus orientalis. Taxonomy (NCBI): domain Eukaryota; kingdom Metazoa; phylum Chordata; class Actinopteri; order Pleuronectiformes; family Soleidae; genus Brachirus; species Brachirus orientalis. Next base: position 971,253 of record JAFBJR010000313.1, read on the forward strand.
TGATTCCGACACATTCTCCACCCCTATTAAAACCTTCCGTGCCACTTTTCTTTCTCCCCCCTCTGCTCCCTCCATCTGCCTCTCATCAACTGCTCCCTGCTGTTTCAGTAAAAAGCCGCTGCACTGTGGAGTTAAACTGAACTAAAAGCACAAAACAAAAGGTTTCCAGTAACTTAGTGAGCTGCTTTGCATATCTGCTTCCTACACACTATACATCATGATTATAGATATTTTGAGCTTAAAGCATGGGTATAAACAGAAGGATGAAACAGAAACTGGTTTGTGCAGAATGCTGTGTGGCCATGTGAGTCATGAGAAGCCTCCTCGTGAGGTTTTTGGAAGTATTTCACAGTAACTCCCAGTTAAGGTCTTAAACCTGACTTCCAAGAATCCTTTCATTGAAAAAGTGGGTGAAAATCTCTTCTGTAATCCTAAATGTATTCACACTTATTTCTTTGTTAGCCTGGATTCAAAGGATAAGAAAACAGTCAGACCCAAGTGGGAAAGTATTTTGAACTCTATCCTGGACAGAGTGAAGGAATTTACAAAAGAAGTTCAATAAACAACAACGTTTACCTTAAAATCAGAGAGTTTGGTGGAGTCCTGCGAGTCTGATGCCTTCCTCTTCTGCTGCTGAAGTAGGTCAGTGCATGTGTTTATATTGGCTAAATTTTGAGGAAGTGCAATTGGAGCTCCAGGTCTGGGGAGGATTTTTTTTTTTTTTTTTTTTGCTTGTTTTACCATGTAGGGAATTTACATCTGGTTTCACTCAAATAGCAGATGATCTCTAAACCAAATGATGTCAGGCGTCAGATTACAAACTTCACCGAGGCCGATGGTGAAGTCTGATTTTCAAAGAACAAAGAACTCCTTGGTATGTTTATTTATGCTTTTTATTATTGTCATTTTACCCACTTTTCCACTTAAGTTTCACATGCACAAAGAAGAATATGCCATGGACAGTGCAGTCATACAGCAACAAGAAAAAAATCGGGCAAAGGAAGACGCAATAACAAAAACAAAACCAGTCAGTATTTGCAAAGTCATTAAATTAAGACATAGAGAGCTAATTAAACAAACAAATAAAATGAGGATTTTTGTCAGTTTGGGGGCATCTCAGTTGTCTAAGGTTTTGTTACATATGTAACACATTAAACATACATGTACAGTATGATGAGCTATACATAAACCTACATAAAGAATATAAATAAAGAAAACAAACAAAATATGCTCCTCCCCCAAACCTTTCAACATTTAGGATTTTATTTTAATTTATATGAATTTATGCCATCTGTTTACATCTTTTGCATTTTTGAATCCCTTTTTTTTGGTAATCCTGAAATACAAAATAAAATTCTATATATTCTCCAAGAAATAATTAAATTAAATTAAAAGTTTCAAGTGTTTCATTTACTTCTATCTATCTATGTGTTTGTGTTTTACAGTTTCAATATACTGTATATATATGTTTTACTTTATTCTCATTTAATGTTTTGTCATTTCTAATGACTATTTATTTTTGGGATTATGGAGTTTGCTCATTAGCATCACTTAATTCCACACCTACATTACAAGATATGGATGTTTCACAAACAAGTTTCACACAGAATTTCCAAATGAGCAATAAGGAAATACCCTCTTATTGAAGATAAGGTGGAAGCTTCATGTTTGTCCATGCATGTCTTTTTTCATGTGTACACAATAGCTCAGGAAGGTTTCCAAGGAATTTCCCATTGGACTTCATCATGAGCTGATTGGAATTTTTAAGTTAAAGGTCGAGGTTACTGTGACCATCGTATATTTGGGAACATGAATCAAAGGAACATCTTTTGGGAATTTCATTACATGTGTATTTGATTTTGTCATAACTCCAGAACTGATGTGCTAATTATGACAAAATAATAGTAATAATAATAATAATAACAGTGTAGTTTCACCACACAGCTTGGTCAGTGATTCTAGTTTTATGTTTTTTGTTATGAAATGTGAAATACTTTCTTCATGAAATGACAGAGCATGTAGTAACTCATACAAGGAATCAAAAACTCTTACATACGTGTGCCAAAGGAGAAATGTCATATACGTTTATTATCTGCATGTGTAATTTGCCAGTTCAGTAAAATATAATGTACATCTATACTATAAACGTGGAATATGGACTGGAAACTCTATAGGCATAACAGAGTAAAGTAAATTTCAGGATTTCTTTTTTTTGGGGGGGGAGGCAAAATTACAAAGCTTTCATTTGAATGTTATTAATGTTAATACATAAATATTAGAATTTGGGTTTTTGCTTTGAACAAAACTGTAATATTACAATATTAAAACAGCAGCATACAAACTGGCAGGGTCAAAATACCTCATATCTCAATATCTCTGTTAATTTTAATATCTGTGCCATATTGTCTGGGGCATACGTACTTCCTCGTGCTCTTAGTCAACAATGTGTCAGGTCTGCGTGTGTATATATGAACATGTCGTGTGACTCTGACAGCAGTCTAGCACATGTAGTCACTCATCTAAATATAGGAGCGCCCCATGTACCTCATATGTTCAGTGATACATGGCTGTGTTGCAACATTACTCATTCATATAAGTGAACAGCAGCTTGAATAGTGAGCCTGAACTATACCTCTTATTAGAACTAGAACTATTAGAACAGTGGTGACACTATAACAAAACAAACCCCTTATCTTGTTATTTTTCTTAGGGAAAAATGACAAATACATTTTATTTTACACTTCCTGTCTAACTTCTAGACTGTCAAACATGCGCACTGGTTTGCCTTCCACATTTAATCACAAGCGCCGTAATCTCCCACTTAAAAATGCAACATTTACGCTCTAGCTTGTACATTCAGTCTGCGCATGATGACGGTCCATGCAAAGCAAGACCCTTGCCTTTTTTTTTTTTTTTACATGTAAATATCTAGGTCTGAGGCTATGAAAACTAAGCAATTTTGATTTTAGTTTTTAGAGTGGATGTAGTATGTTCCATTTCTGTCAATAGAGCCTCCTAAATGCTGCACACTGGACCTTTTTAAGGGTTGAATCTGATTTGGAGCCTGGTCATTTCTGGAGAAGAGTCAGTCCCATGACAAATGTTGGATTTTCTTAATCCATGTTGGTGAGGTGGTAGTGTAGTTGCATTCCTACAAATGACTTCAGACTCAGGATTATTTAAAATAAGTGTTAACCTAGGGGAGTGCACTGACAACTGTGGGAAACTAAGTGGCCTCTGTTGGAGGTTTATGCTCTTTAAATACTTTCTCTGGTTTATTTAATGAATTTATTTTTTTTCTCCTGTGCCGTTTCCTTTTTAAAGGCAGTTAAACAAAAACACTTTATTTTTTATTTTCTTTCTTATTTTACTCCCCGGGCTTTAATCACTCTTACTCATCTATTCCCAAGTGTTAAATCTTATTTCTGTATTTAGTGCAAATGTTCTCTCTGATGACTCCTCATTCACAAACTGATATGGTGTTACTTTTGCTCCTGACAAAAAAAAAAGAGCCAGAGGAATTAATATACTTTAAGTGTTAGTTATGAATCATCTGAAAGCCATGAGTTTGCTCTTACAATGGTCAGTTTCCTTTAACAGAGAACAGATCAGCCAGATGGTGAAGAATAATCCTCCTCCTCTTCCTCTCTCCATCTTGGTTGTTTGCCCTGTGGGAGCAATGATTGTGAATTAAATAAAATTTGGCTTTGTTCACTTAAGCATTAACAAGTTAGCCCATATGGGGACATTTTTAACCATTTTGGGGTGTGAGAATTCTCATTTCTGAACAATTGCAGCTGTTCCCTGTGTAATTTACAGTACAACAGTTTGGTTGGTTGGTGAATAATTTTTTTTTAAAATAGTATGTTTTTGTGTTTTGCCAGAATGGGACAATTCTCTGTCTCTGTGTACAACTTCCACAGATATCGCCTTCACATTTAGTCCCTTCACATTTAAGTTAATCCAAAACCAAGATTAGAAACTTAATTAGGGTCAATACAATACATACAGTAGATCCCTTCTTTGCTTGAGCCACCAATATCTTTTGAAAAACCCTGAGGATAATGCAGAGTGCTGCTTGTTCTTAATCAGTGAATATGTAAATAATCTGGATTCAAAAAGCTGCAGCTCAGGCCGTGAGCATAAGGTTCCCTTGTAAAGGTCGGCAGTAAATTTTTTGATCCCACGTTTTATTGTTTTTCTATTAAACTTTCTCTCTCATGGCTCCAAAAGCCTCGAAGCTTCTAATGATTAAACCTCCATATCCCTGCCGATGTAAATCTTTATGAATTGAAGACGTGATGGACGATCAACTGCTTTCAAAAGGTCACTCTAATGCTCTTCAACAGAACAAAGCCTACGAGTACACGTAGACCTTTTAGCCTTTAAATCCACACTGAAGCTTCAGCTGTTGCTGAGCGCTCAGTTATTCACTGAGTGAAGTGACGGGCCTTAAGCTCATTGATTTAAATATGAATTAAAAAAGACATAAGCATATGACAATGCAACGCTTCTCAACCCCCGTGTTGACTGTTAATTCCTCAAAAGTGAACCAGGGAGAAAAAAATCAACATGTGACGTTGGGAAAAAATCATGAATGTGCACCAGCAGCTAGTGTTTCTGAGACACTAATCCCTTAAGCATTGCTGTACACGTGTGCATCAACAGTAGGCACAGATGCAAAGCAACCAGACGAGATTATATACCAGGAATCTTGAATGACTTTGTTTTGCAATCGGGATTCTTACTTTTTTTTCAACGCACGACAAAGACACAGAGTAAAGCTCATCATTGTGGCTAGACATGCTCAGAAACATACACATGCTGAGATAATATGCAGATATCACAGATGAATCCAGCGACTTATTTATTGTTTAATATACTGTTGTTGAGTAAAACCTCTACACACTGACAGCACATTTTGTTATTCATGGCTGCCAGTGGGGCGACAGGGAAAAACAAATTTTAGCCCCTTAAAGGGCCGATGGTTAGAAGTGAGTGACACCTAATGGTGAGAATTCAGATTGCGACAAATGGAGGACTCCTCTGCTCACCCCTCCCTTTCCAAAGTGCATCAGAATGTGTCCATTGGGCTACTAATGAAACATCAAGATGTAAGGGTATGAAAACAAAGCATTTTAATATTAAAGTGTTTATACACTTATATTGGTATATACATTTTGCACCAATTCACCTTCCTAAATGTAAATGTTAAGCACTGGACCTTTAACAAACTGCTTACTTAAGAAAATCTATGCCCATTTGAGTGAATGACATCTTAAAAAGTGCTTTATCTTGATTTAAGTCTTTTTTTTAGCCTGGAACTGAAATGTGTGTACCTTTTTTTTTTTAAACTCCTCACTCCCCTGCACCATAATCAATGATTTTATATCAAGGCACAGAGGAGTTGTTGATTCATTACATGGGTTAATCTGTGATTTCGGGGGTTGAAATCTTTTGTTGAGACTTCACTAATTCAGACAAACTTAGAAAAAAAGTCTGCAGTAGAACAGCCCCTTCAGTTTTTGTACTAGTGGAAAATGTAGACGTTCTCTATGGACTTTGGTACAAGGGGGTGAGAGGATTAAAGTTTATATTCCAGGAGGAATTATCAATTTTGTCCCATAACTATAGAAACTTGAAACCTGTCGCCCAACTTTCCCATTTTTATTTCCTCATTTCTTTATTATTTTGGCTCTGAGCAAACCCAGAGAGTAGGGAGACACTGATTAACAGCATCAATAAAGGGAAGGATATTGGATGTAGAACCTGACCCCCTGAAGTGTGAATGCTAAGTAGGATAATAACAGTGGCTTAATCAATGTCCTCACTCTAACACCACCCAGCTGCTGTCCATTATATCTGTCATCTTTTTGCTGTAGCTATTTTGCCACACTGCACTGTGATCCTGTTAATATTATATTAATACATAATAAACCATGATTGATCATTGGAAGAAAAAAAAATGAAAGGGGTTCATTAATGTTTACGTAAACTTTTCTGACCTTAATAGTTGTTGTTGGTTCACTGTTGTAAGGACGAAGTACAAGCAGGAAGAAGACACAAGTTCTTCTCCAAGTCAAAATACTGTTTTGTGTAAATATCATCTTCTTCATGGAACTGGCCACTCCTTTGAGCTATAAATCAATTTGTCCTTTTTTCCATAAAAATAGTCCCAGTGGTCAAAGAATAATTAGTAAGAAGACATAAAGGACATCAGTTCAGTCATGGATGGTGTCATTCTTCTATCGCCATTACACTGTGTTGGATTTAACATCATAATGACAAGTTTCACCCAAAAAAAAGTGTCTAATTTCATCTTTTAAGTATAAAAGTGGAGCAGGAAGTTATTTTGATTCTTCGCTGTTTTTATTTTTCGAAAAGAAACAGCAGCAAATGCAGCAAACAAATAAAATACCTTAATGTTGTTTTTAAGACATTCTGACTCCAGATTCTGCTCAAATGCTGCTCAAAACAGACAGAAAAACATAGGAGAAAAAAAAATCTCCTCTGGAGTCTATTTAAAAAAAATAACATTTATTTACCATGTTCTCTTTTTATATGTTCTTGTATATGCTGCACTGTAACTTTGCATCTCTCACTTTTAGTAGACAAGTTATATAAGTCAAAATATTTTTTTACACTCAAAAAAACAACAACTAAATTTGTTGTTTTGTTTTTTAATCTGATTACCTTGAATATAGTTCCCGCTTTTTCCCGCTCAACAAACAATCTGAGCTTTGATTTAAAACAAAAAAGACAACAACAACAACAGTGTGATCTGCTGGAATCAAAACACGCTTTTAAAAACCTCTGGTGTTTGCTGCACTAATCTCTCAACTGGTCGGTAAAAAGTGTGCACAGTTTGCATCAGGATTTAAACCATCATCCGCTCCTTCCCCAGATTGAAGAATGTGAATGTGGGCTGATGAATTCAAATACAACACATTTTCACAAGGGAAAAGCATTAGAGTTACGTAATCTGTCCTGGACTCGTACAGATCAGCATGTAGAAAATGGGATGTCATTGAGTTTTTGCTGTGGTGGCACACCGTTGTGATGTAAGATTACTTCTTGTTATTGCGGGCGTTTCTGTTAATAGCAGGGAGTATACATCCCATGATTGTCTGAGTCAGCAGGTTGATCATATGACAGCAGCAAAGGACCCTGGGAGCTGAGCTGTTTCAGGGATTATGGGTTGAAAAGGGGAAAACATATGAAGAAGACAGAAAACTCAGCCTCTGGCTATTTTACTAACCATGAAGTGGGTGAGTATAATGGCCCCTAAAGGTTCTGTGTGTAAAATGTAGGTGAAATTATTCTCATATGGCAGAAAATATAAAAAAAATCAAACCTATTTTTTTTTATTACACGTGTACAGTCTTTTATGAATTGTTGGTTTTTATTACCCAGAATGACCTACTATATTTATGCCACCAAACATCCACAATGGCTGCAACATTCAGCTTCACCAGTAAACATTTTAAACATTTAAGGGTCAAATTACCAAAAAAAAAAAAAAAAAAAAACAATACAAGGTTTTCTAAACTGCTGTGGTTTTGTGAAATGTCACCATAGAACAGAAAATCAATCAGAACATTAAGATAATGGCCACCTCTGCTCACATCAGAGCATTTTAAGTACAAGATGTTTTCTCAACTTCAGAGTTTACAAAGATATTGATAGTTTTTCACTTTGGATACACTTTGGATAAAAATAGAGCCATCGACCGCTAAGAAACCACCTTAGTCAGGAATATTGGATTAGAAATCTATCACTGCCTGCAGCCCTCCCTCTCCTTTCATCAAGCACACACATGCACTTACGCACACTTAGGTCATGACCTGCTGCCTGATGTTATGGTATGTTTGCTGCAGCTGAAATTGGGACAGGGGAGGTGGAGTGAAGTGGAGCTGGATAATAGATCAGTCCACTGTCAACGCTGAGTCTCATTATCTAAAGTGACCATAGAGAAACCAGAGGGAAGAGTCTTAAAGAAGCTTAAGATACACTTCCCCACCTGGTGAAATACAGCACGATGACACTTTAGAGAGAAAAGACAGAAACGCCCATCGATCGATGGGACAGACAGATAGTGGTTTGTGAGTGATGAGAGGCCGAGCCTGCAGCCTGGAGCCTTGGTTGCACTTAACACACCACGTATCTTAACTCAAAGAGGTTCCTTGGCACACCAGGGACGGTTTGTGACCTTGAGTAGAGCTGAAGCTCTGAACTTTAGGCCCTTTTTTTTTTTTGTCATTTTGTAAAAAGTTTTCTTTAAACACAGCAGCATTTCAGGAAATGTCCACAGAAAACCCATCAAAAATGACTCTAAACACTGTAGTACATATGCCAGGCCTGTATGTGGCACTGCAGCACTGCTACACCAAAAAATGTAAAAGAAGACATTGAGCATCCGCATCAGGCATGTGCACTGTGTGCAAACTTTTATTTTAAATCAATTGAACACGTATAATCACAGGGACAGAATGAACCCTTTGGCAACATGCAAATATTAGCAACTCACTTGATCACACAGAGATGCATGTCCAGCAGAACCACAAGCTTCCTATGGTGCATTTGTCACCTACGCCACTTTTAGCCCAGGTATGTACAGTAGTTGGTTGCGTGGCTAGAAAATAAGGTAATTAACTCCAGTTTCCAGAACATGAAGCATGTAAGTACATCCACCTTAGAAAAGAGATTTTACACAAGGTTTATTCAAGACATACTTGACCATTAAATGAGTTAAGCTCATTGACAGTTTTGCTTATATTTAAGACCAACTTTCAGTCACATTCTTCCAATCCAAATGCCAATGACCACAGAATTTCACAGACATAAATATAAGAGATGTTGCTGTAACTCCTCTGTGCCTGCACGGTAAGTCTCTAAGGAGGGTGACTAATACAACTAATCATCTAATGGATGACAAGCATTTTAGTGGACATGCCTCATGCAAGGATGACCTATGCACAGCTTCTATCCATCCAGCAAGGAGGTCAGCCCCGACATTTGTCGACCGGAACAACAAAGGTAAAGTCCAACACCAACTACAGAAGACTGTGGGGAAACACATGAGGACCAGTTTAGGAAAATCCCCTAAAATGCTGTTTGGAAAAATGGGTACCAGAGTTAAACGAAGTCACCCTTGCATTTTTGCGTATACAACCAATACACAACTTTGAGAAAACAATGAAGTCACAGCTCCACCTCTTGTTTTTTGACATTCGCTGTTGCCACCTTTATCGTCATCATTGGCTTCTTCTTGTGTTTAGAATTAAACACTGTGCAAGATTTATGTCCATGCTCCCGGCCTTCCTCTCTGTTTTTGTTGTATTTCTGTGACAGCGTTACAGCGCCATATACAGCCCTGGCAGACAAACTACAGTGTTCATAGTTCTTTTGTTTACAAAAAAAAAAACTTCTGAAGAATGAAGAAGAATGTATTGGGAAAGCTCTGTTTCCATTTTGACAAAGTCTAAGATGATCCCAAACCCTTTTTTCTCCCCCACACACATACTTTTTTGCGTTTGAACAACTCATCAACCACTCAAATAGCAACCACTTGAAATCACCGGACCATTAGAATTTTTATTTACTTCCTTGCTTTTTAAAGTAGGATTTTGGACAGAAAAATACAGTTAAGTATGTAAACCTAGTCATATATTAACTCAGAGAGGGAGGGAAGGACAGAATGAACCTTCGCTGTTTACTTTTTTTTAAACGAATCAGGTTTGTGTTGTTGAGACTCTGCTCACGCTTCTGCCTAATCATGCAGAAAGTGCTCTCTACAAACTCCGCTAATTCAAATCAAAAGGGATGGAAGCAAATTAGATGCTGAGGTACATTTTAATATCAAGGAAGTGATAAACAAGTCCACAAGTTTTTCCTCATCACAAAGCCGCAGTGTGAATTTATAAACAGCTCTCTATTGACCAGTAACTCATCTTTGTCTGTTGGTGCATCGCTGTTGGGACCTCCACAGCAGCTCCTCCCTTAGGCCAAAGGTCAAGCTTCATGATTTCATCTTCCTAATTGGCCTCCTCTCATTTGAGGAAGTGCTGACCCTTCCTGGAGAACCCAATATAATTGAACCCCACAGGAATTTAGCATTGCCCTCCCAAAACACTGATGGTTGCAACTTTACATGCAGATTTCGAGTTTGCCTTCGGGCTACACTCTTCATGTCATGTACAGCTGTCACTGAGCTGCACACATTCTGTAGAAATCTATGGTGCATGAATCCAGGGTAGTTTTCTAAATATTTTTATATGATTTATTAAATAATTTTATCCTCCAGAATATTGATTTTTCTACTTGTTTGATGAATGGAAACAGCTAAAAATGTTTGTTGCCAATTTACCTCAATGCAGCACTCACTCACTCACTCACTCACTCACTCACTCACTCACTCACTCACTCATTTTCTACCGCTTTATCCACTGAGGGCTGCAGTGGGCGCTGGTGCCTAACTCCAGCTGACACAGGGCGAGAGGCAGGGTACATCCTGGACAGGTTGCCAGTCCATCACAGGTCACATAGAGACCTCAATGCAGCAGTTAAGTTGAAAAACATTCTTTTGTACACTGTCCATTGTGCCATTCAATTTAGAGCAATATTGAAGTGACTTAAATGCAATGTTAATCTATTTTGGTAAAAATAAAACCACACCTATCTATACTATCAAATCACAATACTTGAAGAATCATGAAACAAATTTAATGAGCACCTACGTACTGTATCTTGATGCAATTGAATCTTGACAAAAGCATGCTGTGCCACCTCTAATATACTGTATAGATATACTGTATATAAATAGATAAAGCCATTGTTTCACAATTTACATAAATGTCTCTGTACAGTTGCTGTGAAGCAAGGATGTCTCATTTCTGTCTGCTGACTTGTTTAATAACCTTTTGCGTGTGCGTCTGTATCAGCCACGGTCTCTCTAGTCCTCTGGAACCCTGAGCGCTGCCTCCTGGCTCCTGACTTGCAGATGAATACTCTGCTTCAGGGAAAAGACGAAGCACAACCCGGCCTCGCTCTAATCAGAAAACCACAAGCGAATGAATGAGGACTAATTAAAATTGAACGTGAGGTTGAGCTCTACTTCAGCATCGCCTGCTGGGAACTAAAATACTGAACACGAAGCATCCTGAAAATCTGCTTAGTCTTAGGGATTTTCCCCTCTACATTAAGATTTTTTTCTGATTGCCTCTACTTTATAACACCCACAGAACGGACACTTAAGTCAAATCTTTGCTAGATTTGTTGTTGTCAAGGTGATAAATAAGCACCCCACATTTTATTCTGACCATAAAAACTTCAGTAGAGATAAATTAGTGCGGGTTAGTGAACCAGGACTTCCTGGAGATCAGTCTCCGAGTCCAATTACAGGCAAACTCTGATTCAGTTCATTGATTCATCAGATAGTGAAAATGTGTTATACAGAGGAGGTCAGACACTATCCTCTTGTGATGTTACTCTGCAAACATTTTTATTAGACTCGCTGATTTTATTTATGAAGCAACACCAGGTCTTGCTGCAGTCTTAATGAACCCTGCTCATAATTTAAGTCCCTGTTACTTAAAGCTCAATTTTTCAAGTGTTTAAATTATCTTCATATCCAAGTGGCATAATTAGAACGCAATCAGATTTTTATTTTCCACTTTGAAATGCACCCCTCAGTGTCCATGCACCAGCCTCAGTCATAAAACTGAAGGTTTCCACTATAATAACAATATACTATAGTAATGTAAACAACTTTTAAGATGCATTATGGTATGGTCAGTTTTGGTACAGTACGGTTCGGAATGATAAAGTCCAGAGTCAGGCTTGTGTTTCCACTGAGAACAGTATCTTTACTTGGTAGGTGGGGTGTGGTCTGTGCCCAGTGACCTTGTCAGTCAGATACTTAGCATGATGCTGTACCAGTGCAACAGCAACGAATGACGACATTGGAGGACATCCAGCATCTTGTTTTGTTCCTGCTTGGTTTGTGGCTGTGTGTCTCAACAAGACATCGAGGTTTGTATGAGAATAGACTCTCTTGTGTTGTAGAAACACAAGAGAGTGACATATTTCTGTCGCTCAATCAGCTGACATTTGTGGGTGGAGCCGGTCTAGCTCCAACCTGAGCCTATCGTACTCTGGTACACCAAGAGAAGTGTACCAAAAATTGAATGTTGGCGCTGTTATATGGGTGCTATTCCTAATGGACGCCTACTCTAAACTGTTTCACCAGTTTTACATAAATTTCAGTTTCTCTTATAAGCAGGGAGCTTCAGAGAAAGCCCATTGCTGTGACTTGGGTTGTATTTGACATATTTATGTATGTTCTTTTTTTTGCCTGTGGCCTGGGATTGGCCTGATATGTGTCTGTAAATGTGTGTACCAGCAGCTGATTGGCCCCTGCCTTTTTCCAAATACTGTATAAAGAGCTATAGTGCTTATAGTTAAGCACCACACACAAAGGAGAAAAAAATGCCTCTCTCTCCTGTCCAACTGACCACACAATTACTCTTGTTGCTCTAGTTATTAGGCAGTAATTTGTGCCATGCCCACAAGGCATTGTTGCTTTGGAGACTACAGGGATGGCCAGAAATTCTAAATGATATCCTGTTTTCATTGGGACATCAATGATTCATGTTTGATATAATGACATAATGTCTTGCTATTGACAAATTTGTTTGTTTGCTGTTTTCGGCACCTGAATCTTGTAAATTGTTGTTTTGTTTTTTTGTCATTTTTACACTGAGCAAACTAATGAAAGAAAAGCCGAATGATTCAGATAAGGCAGGTGTCAGCAACAAATACCTTTGAATTCAACTCATATTTCATGAGGTGAGGTGAATTTAATTCTGTCTCAGCTCCAGATATCTGCACTCCCCTCAGTCTCTGTTTACCTTTTTTTTTGTGATGTACTCTTGCACCGCTTTTAAATGGATGTCTACTGTGCACGTACACTTCCAGAGGATCCAGAGAGCTGTGAAAATGTTCTTGTCCATCAGTCCATCACAAGCCTGTCCAAACAGTCTTTCAGATAGAAAGCAGTATTTCAGTGCATACTGCTCGGGTGCAAGAATGGCCACAAAGATTAGTAGTCTTAATTTGAAATGAAAAAACTTCCACAGACCTAAAAGAAATCTCCAACAACCCATCTCATCAGGACAAATAGCTCAATCGTCACAAGAGGACTTGTGTCTCTGAGGTTATGAGTTCAAATCTCACAATGAACTCAATGTTGTACACTTTTTAACTCCTATGTATGTTACTGCTACTGGATGCTTGAATTTCCTTCGGGATCAATAAAGTATCTATCTATCTGTGACTCTTCACCTAGTTTCTGAGAATGACTAAGCTGATGGTCCCATTGCATAGCAGCCATTTTGACATGATTGCTCATGTTCATGGTTACCCTCTTCCTCATTGTCCCCTTTGTCAAAACAAGAGGGCACCACCAACAGGACTGGACAGTGTTGTGCTTCAGGGAGCATGTGCACGGTCTGTGAGGTGCACACATTCGTCTGCAAAGCTGGTCCATGCTTACCACAGTGAGCACGAGCAGATAAGGACATTTAGGTAACACGGACATGGTGGACCTTTGCAGAAAGCATGACTTAGGTCTTAAACACTATTTGCATAGGATTAGTTTTTTACGAATAGGTGGAGTAATGTAAATTTGAGTACATTTGTAATTTTAATGGCCAGTTCTCACTGGATAACAAATAGCAAAACTAGCACAAGTAAGGTTTGCCACAGACTTGTCCAAACGCCCAGTGCAAAACTGAATGCTCCTTCACGCACCTCCATGATTGAAAATCCACAAAAACTACTTGTAAACAGGATATTACAAAATATTTACCCACAAATTTACTGCTTGGGATTAGTATTACTACTATTTTTCTTAGTTGAATTTTGATCACACTGGTGACTTCATTTCTCTTGCTTGTAAAGAAACATCTCAGCTGCCCTTAGTCAGAGTGCAACATTGGTGGGGGGGACAAGCGAATTGTTGTTGCAGTCCTTAATATTAATGGATTTCAGAGCACAGTTTCTGAATTCTCACTGAGGGAGCCATAACATATTTGAATTGTTTTTTTGGGGTTAATTTTGCAATAAATGTAAGAGAAAAAAAATCTGCCCACTGTTTATTGAAAGTCACCACGAGCAGAGTGGAAGGAAGTTTCAGCTGCAGACTCCACTCTTGTGGAACCAGCTCCCACTTTGGGATCAGGAAGCAGAAACAGTCTGTACATTTTCAGACAGGTTTAAAACTTTGCTTTTTGACAAAGTAGGTACTTGAATGACCCTGAAACACCTTGTAGCTGAACTGCTACAGGCTCAGCTGCTGGGGGAAGTCCCATGATGCACTGGGCACTTCTCTCTTGTTTTCCTCCTCAGTGGTTTGTGCTTTTTCTGTGTAAGAGGCATGAAAGATGAGGGTGAAAATTCTTTTTTTTTACCACGGGTAGCTGCTACTGAAACAACACGAAAAATAACATTGCCTTGTCATGAATTTTAAGGGGCAAAATGCAAAGCTGAGCACCAGTGCCGGCAGCATGTGCCGGCAGTAAAACACCTTAAAACAGGCTTGTAACATTATGTGTGCGTCAAATTATTTATAAGTTCAGGAGCAAAAGAGTTGTTTGGAAGTAAAACCAGAGAGCTGCTTTCAGCCTGGAATGTTTGAGCTTTTTTTTCCAATATGTGTCTTATTACTTGCTGTGCTAAGTGCTAAGATCAAGTGGAACTCATGAATTCATAATAACAAAGTGGGAAGCTGTGTACAGGACTTTCCTAACTCAGAACTTTCAGAAACCGTTGAGTTTGACGATCATTATGAAGGTTCAGACAAAAGCAGCAGGTTAACGTTGCTGATCGTCAGTAGTTGTGCACAATAATAACATTATCGCTCCACTATGAAACCACTTGTGTAACAAACTTGTACAGAAATTACATTTTGGTTGGTTTAACGGCGTAATGTACACAAACACATAGCTGGTTTAACCACAGTCCTGCTCTCTGTCTCCCTCTTCCTCTGTCAGTGGTACTGCAGCCTCTGCCACTTTTCTGAGAGTTTTTGCACTGAGGGAAGACACATTTGTCCCACAAAAAAGACATCTCAACTGAGTGCAGGCCACAACACAAGAGGGTTCAAGTAAAAAGGTACAAAATTCATCAGACTATAGGGAAGGTTTTAAAAAAAATGCGGCCTGACAGAAAGTCAAGTCTGAGCTGAGCTTTTATATACTACAGAGGAGGCAAGTTATCAAGAAACAGGTGCATGTAATGTGGGCGTGTCTATTAATCACCAAAGAACTGGAAATGAGAGAGTGTGGTGAGTATTTCAATATAAAACAATATGATAATTATGGCAAAAAAGAGAACATGGCCTGAAAAAGATGTGACAGGCACTATTTTTTACAAACTATAGTTGTGCTGTGTCATCGAGCCATATTTTTAGACACAACTAAAAAAAAAACTTAAGATTTCAGTAAGGCTGTTTTCCATCTCTACTCCATTTTCTCTACAGTGGTAATTTCTCCATGTTTTGGGACAATTTTTCCCCCCACCAATTATAATGTGTGAAGAGAAGAAACTCTTAATTTGCTTCACTCACAAACTTTAAACCATGTGAATAACATTTTTTGAATGCTAATTTTGTTCCAGCATTTCCAACCGTTACCAAAACAGTGAATTAATAATAACGCACAGAGAAGAAGCTCTGTATGTTGCCACATTAGTACTTTACAATGTACTTACATATATTAATACTACACATAAGCTAATTGATGCATATTAACAAAAAGCTGCAAAAACAACAGGTTGATGCAACACAAAAGCAGCTTTTATTCAATAGCCCACATTCAGGTTGCTGGAGACGTGCAAAAAATAATAATAATCCCCAACCTGTCAGAAGCTGAGGGGATTTGTAATATTTTTATATATATATATATATATATATATATATTCCACAGAGTGAGTCCTGGCATATTTCCAGTACAGTACATTATTATCACAGCTTGGAGGGAGAGATGGGCAGTGATGCACGGGTCAGACAAATCTCTGGATTGAACAGCTGGATATGTTTGAGATGAGTGGGCTCTGAGTCTGACCCTGAAGTAGACATGAGGGAACCCCCCCCCCCCCCCCCCCCCCCCCCCCCCCCCCCCCCCCC